>CAUYSK010064172.1:0-17161 GCA_963575035.1 Avahi laniger | reverse complement strand
ATAGAAGAAATTAGCCGGGCATGGTGGCGCATGCGTGTAGTCCCAGCTACTCGGGAGGCTGTGGCAGAAGGATCGCTTGAGCCCAGGAGTTTGAGGTTGCTGTGAGCTAGGCTGACGCCACAGCACTCACTCTAGCCCGGGCAAAAGAGTGAGACTCTGTCTCAAAAAAAAAAAAAAAAAAAATGTTTGTGTCACACAACCTTTCAGTAAGTATGAAATTCCAACCAGCTTTATATTCTTTTAGACACTACAGTAAACATCTTGCATGATAGGTTCACTCAAGGCAATATTTTAGTAGCAGGATTCAATTAATCATCTGTTTGGAATCAGGAAATTGAAATTTCCATTAACAGCTAAATACAAAACAGGCTATTAGGCTCACTAGATTCTTGCTTTCCCCTCTAATTTTTTTACTGTGGTAAAATACACATAAAAATTTAACATCTTAACCATTAAGTGTATAGTTCTATGATATTAAATACATTCCTAATGTTGTACAACCATCACCATCTATCTTCAGAACTCTTTTCACTTATAAAACTGAAACTCTATACATTTCAAAAATTGCTGAGAATAAATCTGAAATGTACTCACCACACAAATATTAAGTATTTGAGGTGACTGATATGTTAACTGGCTTGATTTATTATTCCACATTTTATTCATAAATTATAACATCACTTTGTACTCCATAAATTTATACAATTAAAAATTGTCAATTTATAATTTTAAAAAACTAAAAGTCTATACCCATGAAAGAATAACTCCTCATTCCTTCCTCTCTCCAACCCTTGACAACCACCATTTTACCTTGTATCTCTATAATAATGACTATTCTAGATACCTCATATAAATGGAATCATACAGTATTTGTCTTTTGTGACTTGCTTATTTCACTTGGCAAAATGTCCTCAAGGTTCATTCATGTTGTAGCATATGTCAGGAATGCCTTCACTTTTAAGGAAGAATAACATTCCATTGTAAGCATATATTACACTTTGCTTATCCATTCATCCATCAGTGGACATCTGGGTTGCTTCCACATTTTAGCTATTGTCAATAACTGCTACAAACATTGAATGTACAAATATCTCTTTCAGATCTTACTTTCAATTCTTTTGGGTATATACCCAAAGAAGTGGAACTGCTGAATCGTATAGTAATTCTATTTTTAATTTTGTGAGGAACCACTATACTGTTTTCCACAGAAGCTGTACTATTTTGTATTCCTACCAACAGTACACAAGGGTTTCAATTACTCTACACCTTTACCAACACTTGTTTTTTTCCGTTTTTTTTTTTTTTTTTTTGGTGGTAGCCATCCCAATGGGTATGAGGTGGTATCTCGCTGTAGTTTTGATTTGCATTTCCCTAATTATTGCTGATGTTGAGCATCTTTTCATATGCTTATTGGCCGTCTGTACATCTTCTTTGGAGAAATTTCTATTCAATCCTTTGCCCATCTTTGAATAGGGTTTCTTGCTGTTGAGTCTGAGGAGTTCTCGACATACTCTGAATATTAATCCCTTATCAGACATATGATTTGCAAGTATTTTCTCCTATTCTGTGTGTAGGCTTTTTACTCTGATGATAATGCCTTTTAGTATGCAAAACTTTTAATTTTCATGAAGTCCAATCTGTCTGTTTTTTTCTTTTGTTGGCTGTACCTTTGGTGTCATATCCAAGAAATCATTACCAAATCCAGTGTTGTGAAGTTTTTGCCATGTGTTTTTCTCTACTTATAGTTTTGTGTTTTATATTTAGGTCTTTGATCCATTTTCATTAATTTTTATACAGTAAATCCTCACTTAATGTCATTGATAGGTTTTGGAAACTGTGACTTTAAGTGAAATGACATATAACAAAACTAATCTTACCACAGGCTAATTGATAGAAATAAGAATTAAGTTCCTATAGCATATTTCTAGTCACCAAAACATCACCAAACTTCTATTAATAAAGACCCAAAACACTTCTAATAACTAACCATTAAAATAAATGCAAGCTATACATCCATTTAAGATAGATTAATAAACACAAGTAACATAATTACCCAATTTTTGGTGATTCAGTGAGTGACGACAAAGTGGTGGTGGGCTAAATCAAGGAATAAATATTTGCAAAGCAAAAATTTTAAGGAGCAGCTCCTACCACCACATAGCTCAAAAATAATAGATATGGTGAGCTGAGTATTTTCATACTGCACAGTTTACTGCTGTGCATTTGTATGATTATCATATACTTTACAAATTATTTTATAATAATTTGTATTCATTTATTCATTTCTTTTCTAATTCACTTATTCCAGTCCAGGGTCATGAGTGGCCGTATCCTATCCTGGCAGCTCAGGGCACAAGGTGGAACCAACCCTTGACAGGACATCATTCCATTGCGGGCGCACACACACACACCCTCTCACTCGGGACTGGGACAATGTCCTACAGACACGCCAATTCACCTGACATGCACATCTTTGGGATGTGGGAGGAAACCAAAGTACCCAGAGAAAACCCACACAGACATGGGGAGTCAAACTCCATACAGACAGACACCCCACCAAGACGTGACTTTTTTTTCTCATCAATATTATTAATGAAACAATGTTGAACGAAACCATGTTATTCAAAGATCTGCTGTATGTGGTGTAAGATAAGGGTCCAACTTCATTCTTTCACTAGATTCTTAAACTCTGTTCATGCAAGAGCAGAGATGCCTATATAATACTTCCAGTCAATTCATATATCTTGATAATGTTCATTTCCCCATGAAAAATTATCTATCTTCATAATTGTGTATCAACATAATTATTGAATTTAGGTGATGGGTATATGTGGGTTCATTTTATTAAACTATTCACTTTTATATCTGCTTAAATATTATAAATATTAAAAATTTATAAATAATTTATAATATCCATCATGCCTGTTAACAAATCTCAGGTGCTAGGTGATGATTAAAATAATTGAAAGGCTTATAAGAGCCTATGAAGTGAAAGTTCTGATTACAGTCTTTCAGATGCTAAGTAACTACTCCGGAGTGTATATTCCCTGTTGGTACTTCAAACGTTAACTACGCATCCTTGGAGTATAGAATAAAACACATAAACACACCATACTATTTCAAATCAGGCATTTTAAAATACATTTTATGGCCAGGTACGGTGGTTCACACCTGTAATCCTGGCACTCTGAGAGGCCAAGGCGGGAGAATCGCTTGAGGTCAGGAGTTTGAGACCAGCCTGAGCAAGAGCAAGACTCCATCTCTACTAAAAATAGAAATATTAGACAGGTGTCGTAGCGTGTGCCTGTAATCCCAGCTACTCGGGAAGCTAAGGCAGGAGAATTGCTTGAGCCCAGGAGTTTGAGGTTGCAGTGAGCTAGGTTGACTCCACGGCACTCTAGCCAGGGCACCAGCATGAGACTCTGTCTCAAAAAATAAAATTAAGAAAAAAAATACATTTTGTTAACACCCAGAACATAGCTCTACCGTGGACTTTTAATACAAATTACTTGTGTTCAATTACTTCTTTTCAAATCCCTCTTCCCCCAGACACTACAAGCTTCTTTCAATCAGGGATTTATTCATTCTTAATTTCCCCTTCCCTACTTGAATTCCAGACAAAAGATCTGTGTTCAATAAATTCAGTCCCACAAACATTTACAGAGCATCAGATTCTATGTGTCAGGCACTATTTTTAGTGCTGAGGATATAGCCCTGACCAAAAATGACAAAGTTGTTCACATAGGGCTTACATTCTAGTAGAATGCCATTGAAGTGAATGATGAGGTTGGACTAACTGATCTTTAAAAGGTCCTTCCAATAAATATATTCTGTGACACAAACCATACCTCTCATGGTGACTGTTCCAGTCCCTGTGCTTTGTGAGGAACCACCATACTCTCAATGCCACCATAAACGGTAACCAATCAGACAATGCCATGAACACAAGGCTTGTGGGGGAGTGCTGCCCAGTGATATTTTAAAGAATAGAAGCTCATGCATCCATAATTTTCTCATTTTCTTATGTGAATTGGTTAAATGGGGATGTGGTGGAGGCTGAGGCGGGAGGATCACCTGAGGTCAGGAGTTCAAGACCAGCCTGAGCAAGAGCGAGACCCTATCTCTGCTAAAAATAGAAAAAAAAAATAGTTGGCAACTAAAATAACAAACAACTAACTAACTAAATAAATAAATGAATGAATGAATGAATAAAAATTAGCCAGGCATGGTGATGTGCACCCATAGTCCCAGCTACTCGGGAAGCTGAGGCAGGAGGATTGCTTGAGCCCCAGAGTTTGAGGTTGCTGTGAGCTAGGCTGACACCACAGCGCTCTAACCTGGGTGACAGAGCAAGACTCTGTCTCAAAAAAAAAAAAAAAAAATGAATTGGTTAAATGGACCACCACCCAATAACAGCAGGCTACAGAAATAATTTGTGAGAGCAGAACCATACAGTCTCGTAGTATTTCATTAATCTTTTCCCTAACAAATAATATTTTTCTTATAAAAATAAAATGATATATGTGAAAACATTCAGTAAATTATGAGTTTTGCACATTTTACTCATTTTCTAGTTATCTGTGAGCCAACAGTTCTCAAACTGGGACTCCAGATTCCTAGGGAGGATTCACAAGGATAGTAATGGGAATCGTTAATTTTCAATATATTTTTAAAAATCTAATAAATCAAATACTTAAAAGTCTGCAAGATTATACCCACTAAATATTATTATCTCAATAAAAAGACTGAACACACTTTTTGTTGCTGTCTAGGGCTTGTTTTTTTTTTGAGACAGGGTCTTGCTCTGTCATCCAGGATGGAGTGCAGTGATATCATCATAGATCACTGCAACCTCAAACTCCTGGGCTCATGTAATCCTCCTGCCTCAGCCTCCTGAGTAGCTGGGACTACAAGCACATGTCACCACACCCTAATTTTTAAAAATTTTTTGTAGAGATGGCGTCTTGCTATGTTGCTCAGGCTGGTCTTGAACTCCTAGCCTCAAGCAATCCTCCTGCTTCAGCCTCGCAAAATGCTAGAATTACAGGCATGAGCCACCATGCCCTACCTAGGGCTTATTCTTTCATAGAAGATACTTTAAAATATTTTAAATTCACATGGGGGTCATGAAAAGAGTGTAATACAAGCTGGTAGAAAAAAGTTGCGGACCACTGCTTCAGAATCATTGATTCAGAACATGATGAATTTATTAGATAATCAAATTAGTATCAGAACATTTCCATTTACTTTGGTATCTAGAGCAACTGATGCTTTATATCCTCTGTCTAGACTCTCATTTGGCACTAACAATTACTGCTTCTCTAAGGTCTAATTCTAATCAGTTACTATTGCTGATGCTATCCACAAAAACAATGTATTAACATGGAAAGCTTCATATGGTGTGCTAATTTTAAAAGGTCAGTAAAAATGGCATATACAGTGTGATCCAAGATCTATTTTTTAAAAAGTCTTAAGCTTAAGTTTATTATAAACATTTAAATATAGTTATTAGGTGGCAGGATTATTGGTGATTTTCCCTTTCTTCTTTAAATCTTTTTGGTAACTTGAACATTTTTTTATAATTCACAGAATTATATAATTAAGCTTACTTTCATAAGCAGAAAAAATAAAGCTATTCTAACTTATTAAGAGCCTCACTAATCAGATATTTTAACAAAATATTTTGTTTTGTACTAGAGAAAAAATACTTGCAGCCATTCTGGAAAATTCCTTAGTCTGGCTTTCATGTGGTATTTAGATGATTTTATTTAAACTAGACTCTAAACAATAAAAACATTTATACAGTAACCTCATAACTACTGATCCTCCTTCTCATAAATGAAAGAGACAAGGAAAAACAGCACATTGCAGAAATAACCTGAATAACCTGCTATTGTAATTAAATTTGATCATGTTTTAAATTTCCCAAGTGTATTCTTTTCTTTGAAATGCCCATTACTTGATAAAGCTCCTTCTCCTCACCTGGGTAGTTGCAAATATTAATAGTAAAGGGAGACAACCGCCATGTCTAATGTTCTTAGATTTTGAGCATGCCATCAGCTAGCTGTTCTCCCCTTATATAGTTAAAATTTAAACACCCTTTGAGAGTTTCTCCTTCTCCTTAGTACCACATATCTTACCTGTTCTTAAAGATGTACTATGAGATCTGATATTTTCTGGTTTTAGAAAGGGGTATGCCAGCACATGCTGAAAGTGGCATTTCCTCAAAGATTATATAACATTTCAGAGGAAAGAAGAAAAAGATAGCAAATAGTGCTGCAAAAAGAACCCTAGAAATCTTAAAATGCATGTAGCTCTATCACGAGCCAGCTGTACATTCTTATGCAAGTTATTTCTCATTAAAAGGGGAGCTTTGAAACTAGATGATCAACAATTTAATTCAATAAGCATTTGGTGAATTCCTATGTGCAAGAAATTATATTAGATGTGTGCAGTTAAAGAGATCAAAACAAACAGATCAATCCTGAAAGATTTATAATCTAATAGGAAAAAACTTTTTAAAATAAACCAACAACATGCTTCTTCTGTGGTGTGATAAAACATATTTTAAACTTCCTAAGTAAATACAAGACACTTTTAAAATACAAGACATTTTTAAGTAAATTTTTTAAAAAAAAAAAGTGTGGTGGCCCATGTCTATAAACCCTAGCACTTTGGGAGGCTAAGGCAGGAGAATCATTTGAGGTCAGGAGTTTGAGACCAGACAGAGCCAAGAGTGAGACCCCATCTCTACCAAAAATAGAAAAATTAGCCGGGTGTGGTGGCATGCACCCATGATCCTAGCTACTCAAGAGGCTGATGCAGGAGGATTGCTTGAGCCCAGGCATTGGAAGTTGCAGTGAGCTATGATGAGGCCACTGTACCCTACCCATGGTGACAGATCAAGACTTGGTCTCAAAAAAGAGACAAAGATGACTAGCAGTCTCATATATAACAAAAACATACAAAGAGATCAATATTGAAGTAATTTCTCCCTAAAAATTATTTTTCATTTCAACATGCATTTACTGTAGACACTTACACAACAAGAACAAAATATAACAAAATTCTCAAGCAATGTATTAAGATGAAGCACTAATCTTGTGTTAATACTCTCTTTCCGCTTAAAACCCCATGAAATGCCGCGAAACTTCTTTTTAATAAAATAAATCTATAAGAGCACAGAAAAACAACAATAACAAACAAAAACAAAAAGAGCATGTCACCAGCAGTCAAGACCACAAACACCCAAAAGATAGAACTGGTTTTCACATCTAAAGGTTATATATGGCTGGGCGCGGTGGCTCACGCCTGTAATCCTAGCACTCTGGGAGGCCGAGGCGGGCAGATTGCTTGAGCTCAGGAGTTCGAGATCAGCATGAGCAAGAGTGAGACCCTGTCTCTACTATAAATAGAAATAAATTAGCCACACAACTAAAAAAAATAGAAAAAAAAATTAGCCAGGCACGGTGGCGCACGCCTGGAGCCCCAGCTACCACAGAGGCTGAGGATCACTTGAGCCTAGCAGTTCGGGGTTGCTGTGAGCTAGCTGATGCCACGGCACACTAGCCCGGGCAAGAGAGTGAGACTCTGTCTCAAAAAAAATAAAATAAAAAAATGAATAAAAATAAAGGTTATATGTAAGAAATTACGTAAAAATATAAACAAGAAGTCACAGAATACATATAAATGGCCAATAAACATAAAATACTGCTCCTCTGTAGTAATCAGAGAAATGAAATTAAAACAATGAGATCGTTTTTATCTAGCAGACTGGTAAAATATCAAAAACAAAAATAAAGGTTTGGCAAGGATTTGAGGAGAAAGGACTCACTTTTACTGTTCATGAGAGAATAAATTGAAAAAGTCTTTATTTTATTTTTTTTTTTTTTTTGAGACAGAGTCTCACTTTGTTGCCCTGGCTAGAGTGAGTGCCATGGCATCAGCCTAGCTCACAGCAACCTCAGACTCCTGGGCTCAAGCGATCCTCCTGCCTCGGCCTCCCAAGTAGCTGAGACTACAGGCATGCGCCACCATGCCCGGCTAATTTTTTCTATATATTTTTAGCTGTCCAATTAATTTCTTTCTGTTTTTGGTAGAGACGGAGTCTCACTCTTGCTCAGGCTGGTCTCGAACTCCTGAGCTCAAACAATCCTCCCGCCTCGGCCTCCCAGAGTGCTAGGATTACAAGCGTGAGCCACCGCACCCGGCCCACCATTTCTTTTTTTAATTTCAAAATATTTATTTAATTTCAAAATATTAAGAGGGTAAAAATGTTTTTGTTACATGGATCCCTTGTATAATGCTTAAGTTAGAGCTTTTGTTGTGCCTGTCACCAAAATAATGTTTGTTGTACCCAATAGGTAAATTTTATCCCTGGATCCCCTCCCACCCCCTCTTCTTCTTGGTTTCCAATATCCATTATATCTCTTTGTGCCCATGTGTACCCATTGTTTAGCTCCCACTTATTAGTGAGAACATATGGTATTTGCTTTTTCCATTCCTGAGATACTTCACTTAGGATAATGATCTCCAGTTCCGTCCAAGTTGCTACAAATGACACTATGTCATTCCATTTTATGGCTAAGTAATACTCCATGGTATATGTATATACCACACTTTCTTTATCCACTCATGAATTGATGGGCACTTAAGTTGATTCCACTCTATGCAATTGTGAATTGTTCCGCAATACACATTTGAGTGCAGGGTTTCTTTTTGATAAAATGACTTTTTTTCCTTTGAGTAGATTCCCAGTAGTGGGATTGCGGGATTACATGATAGGTCTACATTTATTTATTTGAGGAACCTCCGTAGTATTATCCATAGAGGTTGTACTAATTTGCAGTCCCACCAACAGTGTTTAAGTATTTCTTTCTCTTTGTATGCATGCTAGCAACTATTGTTCTCTGACTTTTTAGTAATGGCCATTCTGATAGAGGTAAGGTGGTATCTCATTGTAGTTTTAATTGGCATTCCCCTGATAATTATTGATATTGAGCATTTTTCATATGTTGATTAGCCATTTGTGTAACTTCTTTTGAAAAAGTTTTGTTCATGTCTTTTGCCCACTTTTTGATGGGGTTGTTTTTTTCTTGCTGAATCATTTGAGTTCTTTATAGATTCTGGATATTAGTCCTTTGGCAGAGGTACAGTTCGTGAATAATTTTTCCCATTCTATAGGTTGTCTATTCACTCTGTTGATAATTTCCTTTGCTATGTAGGAGCTTTTTAGTTCAATCAAATCCCATTTATTTATTTTAATTGTTGCCGTATTTGCCTTTGGTGTCTTAGTCATAAATTCTTTGCCTAGAACAATGTCTAGAAGAATTTTACTTATGTTTTCTTCTAGAATTTTTATGGGTTCAGGCCTTACATTTACATCTTTTATCCAACTTGAATTAATTTTTTGTGTATGGTGAGAGATAGGGGTCCTGTTTCATTCTTCTGCATGAGGCTCTCCAATTTTCCCAGCACCATATATTTAATAAGGTATCCTTTCCTCAGTGTATGTTTGTCTGTTTTGTCGAAAATCAGTTGATCATACCCATATGGTTTTATTTCTGTGTTCTCTATTCTCTTCCATTGGTCTGTGCCTCTACTTTTATACCAATACCATACTGTTTTGATTACTGTGGCATTGTAGTATAATTTGAAATCAGGTAATGTGATGCCTCCAGGTTTGTTCTTTTTGCTTAAGATTGCTTTGTCAATTCGGGCTCTATTTTTGGTTCCAGGTGAATTTTAGGGTTGTTTTTCTAATTCTGTGCAAAATTTACAGGAACTTGTAGATGTATAGGAAGCCAGACTGCTATCTCCAGTTACAATCCAGGAAGCCAAATAATAAACCCTGTAACAATGGGTGCCAAATAGCCAGGACTTGATTAATAAACTGAGAGCTTCCCTAATTTTTGTTCCTGCTTCCAACTTGACAACCAAACAGAAAAAGCCAAATATGCAACCCTAACCAATCAGCTAGGATGCCTCACTTCTTGTTAGCACACGTACAGCTTTGCCATGCCAGTAACTTTCAGTCAGGACATTTCGGAAGCCTTTCCTTTTTTACTACTATAAAGCTTTCCTCTTCCCCTGCCTGTCTTTGAGTTTCTGCCAAATGCAAGTGACAGCAGCCGACTTCCTTGCTATAGCAAGCTTTGAATAAATACTCTACCTATTGCTATTTTGTTGGTCTCTTAAATATTTCCACAATATTTAAGTACAAAATCTTGCTCTGTTTTTTATCTTAATGAAATTCTGTCACATATTAAGCTTTGGCTCTGTGTTATCATACATAATGGCTGGTCTCACTGTGGGGTACCACAGCTCAATAAGAAATAAGCCAAGACTCAAAGAATTTGTCAGGAATGAATTAAACACTTAACAACCTCTAAAAGTGAACAAGGGCTTGTTCTGCCCTATTTAATCTTGGTCAACTCTAGGAGAAGATGACCTGACTGACTTGTAAGATAATTAGCAAATGTCACCTTAAAATTAATTAAATGATCTGATGAACCATTGTTCCCTAACATCATCACAAATAGTCACCTCATTTCCTCTATTTTCATATTACCCAGAAACCCCAAATGCATTGGCAGTTCCTAAACTTTTAACAATTTTTGTTAACGTTTTTTCTCTAGCCTATATATACCATTATCATTTTGAAAATAATATAAAGATAGGCCAATATATTCTTTACAGATAGATTATTTTGGCCTATTTCTATAATAATAGATTATTTAGAAATTTTCAATTCCTTTTGTTCAAATGATTACCTCGATTTATTTTAAGACCGAAGAAACTAAGTTGTTTCAGAGGGTTAATTGGTATGAGGGGTGGGGAGATGGAAGAATAATCATACTATGGAACTTGGAAGAAAATTGCTCTTAAATTTTTTTAAGTGCATTTTCGCAATAACATCCCCAGGCTATAGAGCTAAATTGCTTTGTTCGTTTATGAGGGTCTGTGTCTCCTCACTGTCTTTAACTCCCACAGGGGAACAATAAATCCAGAAATAGTGATGATCATTAATCCAGGAGAACCTCACTCTAGTGTGGAGTCCAAAATAAGGCTGGCTTGTCTTAGACAATAGTTTCATATATTTAGATATTTTATATATGTATGTAAAGAGGGAGATTTAAATTTGCTCATCTCCACCTACAGCCTCTTGTGCCTACTCAGGAAGTGTCAGTTAGCTGAGGTGCCAGCTCACTGCACCTCTCTCTTACTCTGCAGATTTCAAACTCAACATGATCACCACTTCCTCCAGAAGGCCATTCCATCTCTCCCCACCAGCCACCACCCCCACCAAAGAAAAATTTATACCTTTTTTCCCCCCTGTACCCAATACTCACACAGTTCCCATTGGTATTTCTTAGTATGATTGTCTCTTTAACATTTGTTTCCCTAATAAAACTATAAACTCCATCAGGGTAAAGACCCAGTGAAGTTTTGGACACTTTTCCACAGTGCCAGGTTCTTAGAAGGGACTCAAATATTTCTTGAGTGAATAAATGTATTAGTAACTGTAGGACATGCCTGGGAAGGTAGGAGAGTGAGAGAAAGAGAACTAAACTTTCTTATTCCAGAAAGCAAGAATTGGGGAGTTAATACAAGCAGAGCAGCAAGCAGAGCCTGGTGCCTGGGTAACAGGCAAAAGATGGCAGATGGCAACATGGCAGCTAATATGGGAGTACAATGGAGGCCAGAGTCATAGGGCTAAAGTAGTTGAAGTCCCTTATGTGACAGAAGTATCTAATGTTCAATTTTAGGTTATTTTCTAGCTATGAATGATAAGAGATGATTTCATATCACTAAAGGACCAGTAACATCTGCTATCAACATGATCTTGAGTCAGTTGTACCCAGAGAAAATGAAGAACCCAGAGGCCCGTGCAGATTTGAGAGTAAACCTTAGGAATAAACCTGAGACAAATGCTTTTTCCTCACATCTCCAACTATATTAGAGAGAGGTGGCCAGGGCTGATGCTATGCTAGGAAGTATTGGTACAGTAGTAACGCTTGTTTAAAACACAAAAATACTTTCATATTGGTTAATATGAACCACAGCCACTGGTCCCTATCTCAGGGTCTTTTGGAGTGCTTGGACCCATTCCTGATCCAGAAATCACGGGGTTAACACCTGGCATAGCAGAGAGCCTCCAGGCTGGTATCTACCTTGATCATTGCTCCATTGCAAAGGGAAGACTGAGGCTAATATCCAGGTTTTACTCCAAGGTTGTCTCAAACTTCAGACCTTAAAGAACAGCACGCCAATGAGATTTTGAGGCATCCCCACAATGTTTTCACTTGTTCACGTTTTAAAAATATTGCCAAATTGTTCATCAATGTGATTGTACAAATGATCTTCTTACCTACAAGGGATGAGAGTTTCTGCTTCTCCACATACTCCTCCTATATTCACACAAAACAAGCATGAATGTTCATAGCAGTTTGAGATTAGTGGCCCCAAACCAGAAACAACCCAAACATCCATCTACAGGGAAATGAATAAATAAGAATATACAATCTTTAGAAGATTTTTAAAATATGCTTTTATGATTAATTGCATACATCCCTGCATGTTTAAAGTTTACATTATAAGAAACTAGCAAATCTTTTTCCAAGGTATAGTACTACAGTATATTCCTACTATGTATGAGAATCCAAGCAACTCAATATCATTGCCAACATTGTATGATGTTAGACTTATAATTTTAATCATTCTGGTGGACATGTAGTAATATCTCATTGTGGTTTTAACTTGTATTTTCAATGATGAATAAGGATATTGAACATTTTTTCTCATGTGCTTACTTTGTTTTTATAAGTTGGGTTATATGTCTTCTTACCATTGAGTTGTAGTTCTTTATACTTCCTGGACACAAATCTTTTGTCAGATATGTGTATCTTAGTCTATGGATTTCTTTTTTTCATTTTTTCAAGGTATCTTTTGAAGAGCAATATTTTAAATTTTTGATTAAAGCACAATTTATCATTTTTTATTTTATAATTCTCAGTGTTTGAGATTAGTTTATTGTTTTACATGGGAGATTTAATCTCAGAGACAATTGCAAAATGTTTATATTAACCTTATGCTAAAGACATCAATTTACAGACTGTAAGCTCAGTGATTTCTGTGCAGGATAAACAAAGAAAACCACAGCCTGACACATTATTGTAAAATTGTTAAAGAGCAAAGGAAAAGAAGAAATCTTAAAAACACACAGAGGAAAAAGACTTACTGTTTTCAAAAGAGAAGCAATAAGTATAAGAGCTGAATTTTCAACAGAAATTATGGAATCCAGAACAAAATGGAATGGTAACTTTAAAGAGCTGAAGGGAAAAACATCAACCTAGAATTCCATCTCTAAGGAAAATATCCTTCAGATATTAGTATGAAAGCAAGACATTTTTGAATAAACAATCGCTCTGAGACCTTATTACCAGCATACTTCTGTTTTAAGAAATTATAAAGGAAGTTCTTTGGCTGAAGGAAATAATTCCAGATGCAAATATGAAACTATAGAAAGGAAGGAACACTACACAGGGAAAAATTGGGATAAGAATTAAAGAATGTTGACCATTACTGACTATTATAATATTAATACTAATAATGTCTTGTGTAGTTTATAAGGTGTAATGTAAAATATGTGGCGTCAATAGCTCAATGGGCAGAAGGAGGATAAATGGAATTAAACACTCTTAAATTTCTTGCTTCGTTTGGGAAGTGATGAGAGTACTAATTTAAGGTAGACTGTCATAAATCAAGGATGCATACTGAAATCTTAATGTAACTACAGAAAGAATTATGTAAGAATGTATAATTCAAAGCCCATATATATAGAGAAAAATAACATATCTTCCATTTTACCAAAAACAAGCCAATAGAAAATAGCAGAATCTAACTAGACCATTGAACCCACCATAGCTGACATAAGATTTCATTCCTTTCTGCTAAATTATGTAATCATAGTCCCTAATCCATTATCCACCTAATAGGCTATATTCATTCCAGCCTCATAGGTAAATGTTTTTATGCTGAATGTGTGAAAGAGGTTTCCTCTTTCCCAGCCACTCAGCTATAAACTTCATGATCAGAGGCAGCAGGACTAGCGTAATCTTTGGGCCAAAATTTCCTCTCAGTATTTGCTTTTAAGTGTTGATTGTAGATAAACAGGAAATAGGGGAATGCAATAAACACACTATATTAATTAGGTTTCACTAGGTTATGCTGCAATAACAAATAGCCCCAGAAGCTTAGTGGTTCAGAAAAACAAAGGCTTATTTCTCACTCATGACATGACAATGGCTGTCAACATCCTCTCTCTTCTATATTGTGTTCATTTGTGATCTGGGTGAAGGAATAGTCGTTATCTGAGGCAAAAGGATAAGAGTGATTTCAAACAAGACAATAACTTTTAAAGCTTCTACTCCAAAATAGCATGGGTCACTTCTACTCACATTTCAGGGGCCAAAGCAATCCCATGGCCCAGGCTGACATCAGTGGTGTCATATGTATTAACCTCCAGCAGGGGCAGGTCATAGGGGATGGCCTGTGAGGAACGGGTCTGGAAGGGAAGAGCAGTGACTACTTTGAACAAGTACTATAATCTCCCACATACGTGGTATTTCCTAACCATTTTATTTTTGTTACATCATCTTCCAACCATTATTTGGAAATTATCTCAGTTCATCTGAGATTCTTCTCTAAGACTGAGGCTAGCTTGACACTGTTTCCTCTTGCCTTTGTCCTTTTAGATTTGGTTATACCTTTTATATCATATTTTTCTTCTCATTTTTAAACTCAAAATGTGTGTGTGTATGTGTGTGTGTGTGTGTGTGTGTGTGTGTATAAAATTTTCCATGTATATATTTTTCCCTGGAAGATATTTTTGAGCCAAATATATTTATCAATCAATATTATTTTAAAATATCCATTTATTTATCAGTTTTAAGCCATGTGTACATGAAACAGACATATTTTCCTATTTTCACGAAAGCTATTGCTACTGGGCTATAATTTATCGCGGCTGGGTGAGACCAGAGAAGTTCTCACCTGAAATCTTATTTTCCACATAGTTGATGAATAAATAGCTTCAAAACATGGATTATAACATAAAGAAAAAATTTTATAGCCAACATTTATTGAAAGCGCAGGAGATAAATGCATCCCTTTTAGTAATCTATGATCATGATTAAAACAGACCTCTAGAGTCAAGACATCAAACACCTCTGCAATTCTCTGCCCCGTGTTTTGCATGTAATTGCTACCCACAGCATCATAAGCCAACAAAATTGGATGAGGAGGAAACGAGTAACTATACAACAACAATAATATTTAATCGTGTCTTACACATACACTGTGCTTTGTAGTTTACAAAGCAGTTTCGTATCTGTTACCCATTTCTACTTGCACACAACTTTGTTGTAAGCAGGAAGGGTTGTTATCCTCATTTCATACAGGAATGAAACAAAACTCTGAAATATTAAGTGACTCATCCAAGGCCATTCAGCTATTTAGACGATATTACCATCCGATAAAACTCGTGGTAGCGTCCAGAAATGCCCCGTGCCCTGTCTTTCCTTTGGGACAGCTCTAATAGGAACAAACTCCCAGCCTCAAAAGGCTAACAGTTCACCAAAGAACATTGCCAACTACCTACAAATAGACAATTAAGCACTCCTATTTTCTTGACTGGATTTTCTTTTTCTTTAGTTCTTTTAAGATGACTTTAAGCATCATGACTTGCAAACCAGAATTTTGTAGGACTAATAGATGCTCAGTGAGTGAAGTCAAGAATAATGTTTTAGAAAGACTATTTTTTTTTTCATATCAGGCAGGTCAGTATCAAAGGAAAGTCTCTTAGTGAACAATGACCTGGTGGTTTTCCAAAAACAGAAGAAGGACCTTTCATGTCACCATGAATTTAATACTGTCTCTTGTGTTTTCCTTTGCAATCTCTTTGATTGTATTATGTTCAAGGGTACATGGGCCTCTTGTCTTTTGAGTCCATTTAAAAGTTCATTTTCCAGCTTTGACATTCAGCTCAGGAGTTTCAACAGCAATTAATCAGAATTATCCATATCGGAAACGTCGTTAATCTTTACCAGACAGAAATGGTTATGTTTGCAACTAAACTTCAATGGACTCTTTGGAGGTAGGATTTACTGTTTTGCAAATGTTTTGAAAGGGAAGACTTGACTTTGAAGCCAAGTGGGAGAAACAGTTTTAATGAGTTAGAACCTAAACCTGAAAGTCACTCAACCGGTCCTGGAAAGAAATGTTTGTTTCTGCTGCAGGTTATAAGAACAGTCACTTCAAGGTCAAACACCATCCAAGCGTGCATTAGGGCATATGGTTATCCGTTTTCCAAATTTCAGTTCTCAGCCCTTCTCTGCCCTCTCCCCCTGGATGAGCTCATTTCTTCCTGATTTCAATTATCACCTCAATGCCTCAGTGTAGATGACTCATAGACTCATGAGTTCCCCAGCAGATATTGAATTCCCACTACTATAATAACCAGCATCACAATAGCTTCCATTTGTTGAGTTCTCACTATTGTCAGATGCTGGGTAATCCTCTCTCAGCATTGATAGGAAGTAGTGAAGTATGGTGGTTAAGATGGTATAAGGTCTAGAGATCAGCTGCCTGGGTTCAAATCCTGACATTACCACTCGCAAAGTTTTCTTAACTTTGGGCAAGTTATTCAGTTCTCTCAGGCTCTGCTTCTCCTTCTCCAAAATGGGCATGAAGAGTACCTACCCCATAGTCTTGTTTGTTTCATGTTTAGAATTGAATAAAAGATTTCATGTAAAATGCAGTCCCCAATCCCTGGGCCACGGATCAGTACAGGTTTGTGCGTGGCCTATTAGGAACTGGGCCACACAGCAGAAGGTGAGCAAACAAAGCTTCATCTGTATTTATAGCCACGCCCCATAGTTTGCCCTTGGGGCCCCCCCCCCCCCCCCGCCGAGCCTAAAAAAATGTTAGCAAAATAATTTCTGTGGTTGGTTAAAAATTTTAATTTTTTTATTTTTATTTATTTTATTTTTTTTATATTTTCCATACCCCCCACAAAACAATATCACCAAAAATTTTTTAATTGTTTTTATTTTTTTTTCGTTTGGCGGGGGGGGGGGGGGGCGCCCCCCATGGCAAACTA
>CAUYSK010064170.1:0-60165 GCA_963575035.1 Avahi laniger | reverse complement strand
ATTTTTTGATGGTAGCAGTGGAAGGCGAGAGAGTTAATTGACAAAGTGAGAAAAAAGTAGATAGTGTTGGCAAGCGCATGGGAAAAAATAGATTATTTTATAAGTATTTTGTTGATTAAGTTGAAACAGCCTTTTATATTTGGGGGAAGAATGGGTATTTGAAATATGCTTATCCTTTGACCTAGAGATTCCACTTATAAAAAAATACATCCTTGAGAAATATTCAGACATGTTCATTCATATTCCTGTATAAGGATATTCTGTGCCACAAATGTTTAGATAAAGTCTGTGAACACCAAAGAGAGATTCACAGTTACCACTTGGAGAGGACAGGGACTCCTCCTGGAGTGGCAGGGTCTCTGGAGGGAGTTTGAAGGTGTTTGTCTTTTTTTTACTCTGTATCTTACTGTTTTAGTTGGTGGTGTTGGTGATAATGGGAATATTATAGTTAAAATTATAATAAAAAGTACTAGTAGACAAGGAAATATGTGTGAGAATTCTAATTATCACCTTAAAATAAAGCAACAGTGAATGACTGGTTTTTTGTTTGTTTGGGTTTTTTTGCATATACCATATCCAAACCATCAGCAACTTCTCTGGGTCCCCTTTTAAAAATACATCCAGAATCTGATCACGTCTAGCAAGTTCAGTCTCACCCTGGATCCCAGCGAGGTTCCCTGCTTCCACCATTAATTACCTTTGTTGACTCATTTCTCAAAATAGTTGCCAAAGTGGTCCTCTTGGAATGTAAGTTTGAGCATGTCACTCCTCTGCTCACGAAGTGCTCAGAGCCACCCCCTGGCTTGACACCCCTCCCCCTCACTGGGCTCTTGGGTCTCCAGCTCACAAATCAGCAGAAAGGTCCATGCCCTGCACACTCTTCTGCCAGAGAGCTAATGTTCTTACTAAAATATAAGCCTCATGATGAACATTCTATTTAAGTAGCAACCCCAACCTCCTCGTATAGCACTCCCAATCCGTGTTCACTGCCTTGTTTTTCTTCCATAATACTTACCACTGTATGACATACTATTTATTTTTACTTCTTTGTTTAATATCTGCCACTCCCCCAGTGCAGGAATTATTTTGTCGTGTGTTGTCTTCGGTATGTAGTGAAGAGCCTAGCATATAGTATGGGCTCAATAAATATTTGCTCAGTAAACAAACACTAGCATTTACATTCAGAAACATACTATGTCTCTAAATTTAGTCACTTTTAGTCTTTCGACAAAGTTCTTAAGGTTTTTGTATAGGTTCACTTGCTTCTATGGGAAAGGGATGTGTTTTCTACCATAATTTAAATTGGTTATTAATAGGGCATAGAAAAGCTATTGGTTTTCAAATATTGATTTTTAATTTGGCCATCTTGCTGAAAAATTTCATTGTTTCCCTTACCAATTTCTAGATAGATCACAGATTTTTTGCAAATGATGTCAATTTTTCATTTTTCTGACATTATTATTCCTTACTTATTTTTCTTTTTTATTGCTCCTTCCATTATTAAAATGGTGATGGTGCACAGCTATTTTTATTCCAAACTCTAATGGGAATGACTCTTACGTTCTACTACTAAATACCATGATTGTAGTACTTTTCTGGTAGTATTTATGAAGTTATAGAAATTTCTTTCTGTAAAGTTTAGTAAGTATTTTATCAGAAATGGTAGTTTGATTAACTGCTTTTTTGACATCAGTAGAGATAATCTTGCTTTTTTATCCTTTAATAAATAACGTAGTGATTTACATAAATAGCTGTCCTAATGTTAAACCATTGATACATTCCTTGGATAAACACTAGTTAATCATGAATTCCTTTCCTGAAAGTCTTTATGTAATGATTGATTCATGCACATTGATTCATATGTACAGATTGTATATATATCATATAGTTAGATTATGAAGATTTATAATAAAATAATCAAAATCCTACATCTTAAGAACCAATGCCATTGCAGAATCTAATTTTGTGCTCCTATCATGTCCCTGACTCCTCCCACTGTCCTGAATTTTGTGATTATCACTCCTTTCCCTATTTGTTAATAGTCTCGTACACACACACACACACACACACACACACACTTTTAACTTCTCAATACAAACAAACAGACCCTGAAGGAAGATTTGAGATTTTCTAATCTGTTTTTATTGGACTCAGTTTGACAAGGATGAAGTTCTTTGAGGATCACAAGTGTAGAATAATATATAAGACCAAGGAGAAACCATATTGTTCAGTGGTAAAGAGTAGCCACTTAGTTTTAATTATCTCTTTAAATCTTTTCATAGAAAGCCAATGATCTTCCACAGAGGAAGTTGCTATTTATTATTTGGAGGTGGGCAGTTCAAAATGGAATCTTCGTCAGTTTTCTTTCTTCTCTGTCTCTTTGATCTGTGAATTGGCTCCAACCCTTGCTTGTGTCAAGAGGCAAAATTTTGGCTCCCTGCCAATTCTTTTATCCATACACTCTGAGCAAAGGTCTTAAAAATGAACCCTGGAAAGTTTTATAGACACTATATGAGCTCTGCATGTGTCAGCTTAGAGAGAATATTGTTCTAGGATATTTAAAAGCCACCACAGATGTTCCTTTCAGAGGCAGACCAAGCTGAAGTGGCCAAAAAAATAAGCATACTTACAAGAATTAGGTATAAATCTAGAGAATTACTGATTAATCCGTAAGTGGTCTGGAAGCCACATCTTTGCAGAACCTATAAAATAAAATTATTTGATCCTTAGGACAGAATTTAATTGAAGAAGAAAGCTATGTAACTTAATATGCTTCAATGTTCGTCTGCTTTCATATGGCAAAAGGAAGGTCCTCCAAGTCCTTGATTTTCAAGGATCAAATCAACTAGCAGGAATTTAAAAACAGGGGTTTTTTTGGTTGCTGTTTGGTTTGGTTTGATTTGGTGGGTTTTTTTGTTTGTTTGTTTTTTGAGTTTTTTGGTTTCTTTGTCTTGTTTTTGGAGAGGGGACAGATTGTGATAACGGTTGTCCGACCCTGTAAACTTACAAAAAGCCATTGAATAGTTCATTGAATTTTACGGATTTTAAAGGTATGTAAATTGTATCTCGATAAAACTCTTAGGGGGAATAAAGTAGTTGTATTTCACAACATATAATGCCACATTCTATATCTGGCAAAGTTTTCAACTTCTCACCAACACATGTGAAATGTACAAAAGAAAACCCAAAAACGTTATAGCGGAACAGTATATTTGGAGGTGCAGTTCATAGTGAAAGCTAGGCCTGATTACAGCACTTAGCCGGCAGTGTGAGGCTGCTGAGAGCTGCTTGGGGAATTACTGTTCAGCTACCGTGTGGGACTCAAGATCGCTGTCACTTTCTGCCAGCTCAGCACAACTCCTTGCTTCTCCTGAGTCCTATTCAGCAGTAATTTACAAGGTGCTAAAATGGAATACCAACCTAAAGATGGAAAATGACTAAACTGCAGTTAAAACTACATGACAATGCAGTTTAAAGCATAGAAGAATAATTGCAGGTATATTCAATATAGAGAGATTTGTGTATATTTGTGCAAAAGCAATCAGAACAGTAAATTGAGTGTTGCCTGGACAGTTAAGACCTTTCCTTGTGCGACTGAACAATGTCATCCCTAAACCAATGGAAAAAATCAAAGCCTCACGGGAGGCAAAGGTGGATGAAATAAGGATGAGAATTTAAAAAGACAATTGTTACGGCCAAGTAGGATAAAACAATTGCTGATGACTGGAATGGATCTCAACACACACAGATTTATGCTTCCACCTTCAACTTATTTTGAAAACAAAACAACAACAAAAACCTGATCCTAGGTTTCATTTGCACCATGCTCAACACTAGCAGAAGGCCAAAGAAAAGCTAGCACTTGGAAGAATTTTTCAGGGTGAAAAGGCCACCTGTATAAATCCGCCCTGTTGGATGCCTTCTGCAATCTTCATGACAAAATGACTCTCCTTCTTTCTGGGGTGTTGATTTTACACCCCAGCACTCATTTTGATTTTGGCATCCAGCCCTCTCAGCAGAGAGGAATAGCAATCTCTGGAACTGTGCAGTGCACGACTACATAACTACACACATGGCCCTCTCTTGCCTTGAACGAGACAGTCAAGATGAACCATACCTTAGAAGAGGGCAGTGACCCAAACTAGGACAATCAGATGCCTCTGCTTAAACTGAAATCATGAAATGAGTAACTCATTCAACCTAAAGATGGTACCCCGAAAATAACCCATTAGGCTCTTCTAGCTAAGTCCCAGGAGTTGTTCTGGTTTCTGATTTGACACCTCGCACTTCAGCTTTTTCTGCACTCTGTGAGCTAGTTGAACTCCAGCCAAAATATATATTTTTAATTATCCAGAGACTGTTTCTGTTGCTGACAACCTAAGAACCATGGCTATCCCATGATGGGATCTCACCACTTCTCCACAAACCTTATTTTTTGAGAAATTCTGGCCGTAAAATATGGCTCCATCATACTGAGCTGAATTTGTCTTCCAGAATCTTCTAAGCCAAAGTCGTAACTCTGTTTCCTGAGGTTATTAATCCAATTGAATCCTTTTCCTATTTAATAAATCTCTAAATGTTTAAACATTGGTTCTGTGCTCACGTTGCCCAAATTTGTTTACATCTCTCCTGTTTATTCAGCTGTGCTTTTTTAACATGTCAGATCTTACGCAGACATTCCTTTTAGGTCCCTCAACTTTGCATGAAGGAAATGTATCTACGGCCACCACTTATACCCTAAAACATAACAAATACCTTGCCAGGTATAGTCTCGGTCATAATTGGGTCTGAGTCAATGAATGTGGATGTTTCCAAAGGTGCCCAACATCTCACCCGGGAATGCAGCACAAATTAACAGTGAGCTGTAGACAGTTTTTTGGGGGGAGGGGAAGTTTATTTAAGACTCCAGAAAACTGTTTTGTGTAGAACAGATGATTTATAAGTACTCCTTGTCCTTATCAATCTAAGGCGATTATTTCTGCATTAATTCATTTAACTGGTTAGTTTGTGCACAAGAATTTCCTTATAAAGAGGAATGCTCTGTTGAGAAATGGTGTCCCTTCTCTGCACTTGCTGAGATTCCTGGCTGACTGCACACTTTCCAGGCTAACTTCAGGTCCACCAATTCTCACAACTCTTTATGGCAGTTAAGACGGTCAATACATTTAGCTCACAGCTCCCAAGTCCCACGCCTGAGGCAGTGGACGCAGTGACTCAGTGTGTAACTCAGTGACTCCTGCCAGGCACACCTGGCTTCCCTCAGCTGAAAAGCCCTCAGGAGCGTCAGTGTGGGGTGGGACCTCGCCTCTGAAGTCAGCCTAACTCAAATAGCGTCTGCCTATCCTGTGCCATTTTATATTCCATGAATTTCTGTTAATGTTTTAGCTCTTGTGCGTATGTACTGGGGGAGTTACAAAAGACCATAGTTATAAAAGTCAAGTCCATAGTCACGGTAAATGTCAATAAAACTAAAATATAAAACTGGGAAAAATGAATCAAGGCATACTCTGGAGATTCTCTCTGCGAACTACTGCCGGAAGTTTTCCACGTTAACTGTGGGTAGCACACGTATTGAAGGGGCCTTTGCGTGCTGAGTACGCTCAGGGTGGTTTTGTTTTCTAGAAGCTCCTACTGGCTGTGCTCCCACTTCATACCAGTTTGAGTTTAGGCCCCAGCCAGCCCATACCCCTGTTTTAACTCAGGAATTGAGGCCAAAATTCTGGGGCTCGTGGACACAGGCAGACTCTGCCTTCTGTACCCCTCATACAGACAACACAAAGGGGTGATTCTGGTTCCTCACTCACACCCAGAGTCTCTGCGTGGCCCCAGGAGCACCAGGTCCTCCGGCCCAGCAGGCACTGGGCTCAGGGAAAGGCTGGCAAGGGCACTGTTATTAATGTCCCAAAGCCAGGTTTCCCTCTGCAGTGGGCCCTTTAGTTAGTGCCACCTTAGCTATATGAGGCACACCCAGCTTCATCTGCCAAAGGACACAGCCCACCCAGTCAGTGTTCCAGCAGGGTAGCCACCAGATAACAGAAAGAACTCAGGATTGGTACTTAAGACTTATGGGTTCTGTTCTCAAAGGTGCCGCTATCTAGGAGTGTTACCTTGTGCAACATATAGAACTTTACCAGGCCTCAGATTTTTCATCAATAAAACACGGGGCATGAGGCCAGGTGTGGTGGCTCCCACCTGTAATCCTAGCACTCTGGAAGACCGAAGCAGGAGGACCGCTTGAGGTCAGCAGCCTGAGCAAGACCAAGACCTCGTCTCTACTAAAAAAATTAGACAAAAAAATTAGCCGGGTGTGGTAGTGCACACCTGTAGTCCCAGCTACTTGGGAGGCTGAGGCAGGAGGATGGCTTGAGTCCAGGAGTCGGAGGTTGCTGTGAGCTGGCCTGATGCCATGACACTCTATCCTGGGCAACAGAGCAAGATTCTGTCTCAAAAACAAAAACAAAAACAAAAAAAACCCCACAGGGGATGAACTAGAAGACCCCCTAACCCCTCTGGATTCATATGCTACGATCCTCCGGCATCTTTCCAAAGAACCAAGAGAAGGTAAAATAGCACCTGGCTCTCACTGTCCATGCAGGGGTTTCATTATTATAATACCGATAAGTTCAAAGACCCACCACAGGGAGATTTCTCCTTCCTATCTACATTTGAAAGCCATCATTTCATAAAATCACATATCTATTTTGTGGAGGCTTCGTACCTCCCCCTGGATCTTCCTTCAGTTGCTCCGACTCCCTGGACTGGTGTGTGTTTAGCTCCATGACAAGGGTGCAACTTCTCCTGCAAGACTCAAACTACTGAGGTCGAGGGCAAGGATGGGATTCAGTGCACCCTTGTCAGGTCCAGCTTGTCTTTGATCATCTCTGCCTCATGTCACTCTTCCCTCCCATCTGCCTGCCCTGTGGTCTTCAAGGTCTGGCATCAGCTACAAAGGCTAACAGCTTACGGAGACTGCTTCACCAGGACCTCAACCCCTGAAGTTCAAGTCCCTTTTTTTATATGTCTAAAGCTCCCAGTGGTTCCGCTTCTCTTATTGACAATACACCCTTCTTTAAATAATCTTTAAACAGAGTGTTATCTTATCTGCCCACTTTTAAGTCATTGTACATATATTAGATTGGTAGGACTCTTGGAAAGAGGTCATGAAAATCAACCCCCTCATTTTCAGTGTGAAGAAACTGAGGATCAAGTAGTGAAGATACTCTCGAAGCCAAAGCAGGGGCCAGAGCACAGGATTTCTGACTCCCAGTCTTGTGCGAGACCACAGAGGACCTCACATGAGGAAAACTCCACATTTGGTAGAACAAATTCTGACATTATTTAAAATCACTCTGCTTCTTTACAGGCACTGAGGCACTTCTGAGGCTGTCAGTGTTTCCCGCACAGTCAGTCCAGTTCTAGAAGGAGATTAGGATAAAATGTGGTCTTCAAGGCGTGAACTAGAAATATTCAGTCTCTTTCTCAAAATGCATCACTTGTTTATTAATTCACTGAACAAATGTTTGTTGAGCATCTGCTCTGTGCAGACACTGTGCTAAGCGTGGGGAACACAGGGACGAATTTTATAGACAAGATCTATAAACAAGATTCCTGCTCTTGTGGACTCTTGGGGAAGACGAAGATAGACAAGTAAAAAGATATATTTTTACATAGAGATCATTTCCATGAAGAAAAATACAAATGGTGGGGGAGGGTAAAGAAGGTATTCCGGGTAGAGTCTTTGGATATAAGGTCGAGGAAGGTCTATTTCAGGAGCGACGTTTGAATAGGCATCAGTGCAGCAAGGAAGCAAGCACTGAAATTCTGGGGAAGACAGTGCCGTTCAGAAAGAACCACAAATGCAAAATCCCCAAGGAGCTTCTTAGGTGCAACAACCAATTTGATCACAAGAGAGAATGGCAGGAGATTAGCATTTTTAGATAGGAACCTTAGATTTTACTTTGAACGTTGTAGAAAATCATTGAGGAGTTTTGAGCAGAGGAATAGAATGATCTAATTTACATTTTAAAAAGCTCGCTCTAGCTGCTGTAGGAAAAACTTTCCATAGAGCGACAAGAGTAGAGGAAGAGCTATTGGTGGGCCGTGGACTAGGGTTTTGGTTGTGAAGAAGGTGAGATATAATTGGATCCAGAGTATTTCATGAAGACACAGCAGAACTTAAATGTGGATTGTATTATATGTGAAGTCTGAGAGAACGACAGCAATCCAGGAATCCAGGGGACTCCTGGATTTTGGCCTGAGAGACTGATTCCCCAGGAGTACCCTTCACTAAGATGTGGAACAGGTTTGCGTGTCAGGAAATTCAAGAGCTCTATGTTTGTACATGGTAAGATCATGATGCCTTTCAGACATCCGAATGGAGATGTCAAATAAGTGGTAGGATGTAGTCATAGAGCCACAGTCACAGTGTCTTTGGAGGTGAACACTTGAGTGCTTTAGTGTCTACATTTTCTGGACACATTGAGATAAGCTCATAAAGTAATATTTTTTGTAGGGCTGTGTATCTAGTAGAGGCTGCAGATTTAGATCAGCTTAGAAAAAACATCATCAGTCCTCCAGTATTTTGTTGATTTTTCTCTCCTTACACATAAAGCAAAATTAATGAAATCATCAGAATAAATTTTATGTTATCCTGGCAAGTGAATAAAAATACCCTTTCCCTCCTTTCCACGTATCCAAATCTTGCTAGTTTTTAAGGATAAACTCAATTTTTCACAACAGATGTCCAATAGCACCTCCTCCAGAAGATCTTTCCTACTTTAATCTCTTTGCTCACATCTCTCATAGTGCCTAGAGTCGGTGTTGTGTCACTTAGCACATAATTATTCCTGGATGGCTTCATAAGTGTTATTCTTGCCTCCTCCACTAGATTATAACTTGAGGGCAGGTGCCACATGTCTGTCTCTCTCACATCACCCACTGCGACAAGGCCTGAGGAGGTGTTCACTAAATCTGTCCCTTTTGCCTTGGACACACAGCAGTCTGGCTGGAAAAATGAACAGAAGTCAAGTATAGCATTTCCAGGCCTGCTCATGAGCATCTCCCAAATCGTCATCCTTTCTCTCTCTTTTTGTCTTCTAACTGGATATCAATGCCCAGTTGAGGTTGGCAGATTTCCTGTCATTCTGGGTCCCTGAGTGACTGCCTGGAGCAGAGTGTAAGTCAGCAAAAGGACTTTTCATGAGTGAGTCATAAGTTTACTATGTTAATCCACTAAGAGTTAGGGGTTTATCTGTTGCAGCAGCTAGCACTTAACTTTAACTAATATCTTGTGCCCAGGGGAGGCTTACAAAGCCTTTATTCCCAGGCTGTGGGAGCCTGTGCAAACAGCTGCTATTTCTGGCTAGCAAGTAAAGCATTTGCTCAGGTCATGTAGCTAGTAAGTGGTAGACACTGGACTGTCTGAGGCCAAAACCTATGTCTTAACCACTACCTTGTACTGCATCTCCAATATCACTGATAATTAATGTTGTGACAATAAGAGCATTGTTAAAACTTTAGGCAGTAACATAAGTTAACAGATACCAAAAAAAAAAAAAAATCTGATGTAAATTTCAGCAAATTAATGAGGAGGCTGAGAAGTGGCTTGGTGAGGCTTACAGAGCAGAGAGGAAGGAAACACAAACACAAATGGGTGGTGGAATTCTAATGCCTCTTCTTCCGAACTCTGTAGCACACATGATTAACCGCTGCTGGCTGTAAACAGATCACCGCTCTCTGATTAATTGTCAGGCAGATGCTACTCATCAAGAGATATAGAGCAAGGCCTCCAACATTTCATTCCAAAGGCTTTACACAAGATGAAACCCCCTGCGTAATTGAAGAGTGGGAAGAAAAATGTAAGAAATAAGCTAATGGGCAAGCAGTAAAACATCTGCAAGTTGAAGGAGAATCAAACCGAAAAGTACTACTCAGGAACAATATATTTAAATGATGTGTATGTACATATATTACAATAATTCCATGTCAATTAATTTCACCAAGATTTCAAATCTGCATATTTCAATTTTAAAAAGCAAATAGGATGAAATACCTCAAACCAGCAAAATTTAATCTAGAATATCTGCCTCTTTTATAAATACCATACCATTTGTATGTTAGAATTTATTTATATGTTTTAAATACAATGCAATGTCTGATACAACGTATTCCATTAGAGAACAATATGGATAAAGCCACAGCTGTATCTCCGTGGGTCTGGTCCTATCGGGCTCCCTTTGCATTTTTCGAAGAAAACTTTGCTAAATAGAAGACCACATCCCCACTCCACACCACCTGACTTACAAATGTGGGTCACAGTGCACGGGAGAGCCTGAATAAAAGATTGTAGATCACTTATCATTTCCTTTGGCCATGGAAAAATAACTCAGATTTATAATCATGAGGAGAGTAATAGTACTTATATTTCATGTTAGAGGTTTTAACTCATTTTCTTATCCACTATGTGACTTGAGTTCACCACAACAGATATTGGTTGTTCACAGCTATCATATTTTTATTTGACAGAGGAGAAAAACTTGGCTCTGAATTCTTTCCCAGAGGCCTCACAGCTAGTTCTTGAACCCAGTCAGAGGACTGAAACCCAGCTTCTTCCCATTAAGCTGCCTCTTCCACAGCTTACATCTCTAAAGCAAGTAGCATTCACAAAGCACTGAGGCAAGTAGGGCAGATAGCATAGTCCCAAACTACAGATGAGGAAACTGAGGCTCTGAAAGTTAAATGTCTTGGCTAAGAATCCCTAACTAATTTCAAACTGAAAAAAACTGGATTCAAATCAAAGAGTCTTGAATTCAATTCCATTCTCTTTCCCTTACAGCATGTTATGAACCGAATGTTTTGTCCCCTCCCCCCTCAAATCTATATGTTGAAATTTTCACCCTCAATGTGGTGGTATTAGCAGGTGGGGTCTTTGGAAGGTGATTAGGTCTTGATGATGGAACCCTCAAGAATGGGATTAGTGCCCTTAAAAAGAGGGCCCAGAGAGTGTGTAGGCTCTCAGCTGTCATTGCACCGTGTGAGGGTACAAGGAGAGGACGATCATCTGCAACCCTGAAGATTGTCCCACCCAGAACCCAACTGTGCTGGCACCCTGACCTCAGGTTTCCAACCATCAGAACTGTGAGAGATAAATTTTTTGTTCATAAGTCACCAGTCTGTGGTACTTTGGCATAGCAGCCAAATGACCAAGACATAGTGCCATTGTCAACAGGCCAGAGGTAAAGAGTCACTCACAAGCCCCAAGGTCTGGAGCGAGAACCAGGCTTGCCCTCCAGACCCACCATGTGCCCTGAGCTGGGCAGTTGAACTGTCTCAGGGTCAGCCCCCATGTGCCTCCCACAGCACCTCAAACTCGACATGATGATACTGAGCTTGCAATTCATTGCAGCTCCTCCTAACTTGATGCTATTTGAACGACACTTCCCTTTGCTATTATTGGTACCAGAACCTATCAACTTAAGTGTACCAGAAACTGACTCTCTCCTCCTCCTTGCATCGCAGAACTACCCAGTCACCAAGTCTGCATCGTAACTACTTCTCAGCCTCGTGCCTTCACTGCATCTCCAATTCACCGGCCCCCACACTGATCTCCCTGGTCTTCCTTCCAAACTATTCTCAACTCTTCAAAGAAACCAGCAGTATCAGATCATGTCACTTCACTAAAAATCCTGCAAAGGTTTCACATTGCTGTGCTGTAGCAAAACCCCCAGTCCCCTACATAGTCCTATATGACCTGGACTAGGCCTCCTCTCCCTGTCCTCTCCTGTCCTTTGCACTGAGCCGGCTGCCGAGAGCCTCATACACCTTATCTCAGTGAACTCTCGAAACCTCCACCAACGCACGCAGGCATATTACACAGTCTTTGCACTAAACATCTCTGTACTGCATTGTTTCTCATGCATAATAAGGACAGTCAAATAAATACACTTTTGAACTATTAGGCTCCATTTTCAAGCCTAATCTCTTATTACTGTAAAGGCATATGCTATTAAAAACAATTATCATTAAACCAAAGTAGACTTGCTGAGCCTAGCTTACCAGCATAAAACAGGACTCTTGAAATCCAAGCACATTTGCAGAACAATAAACAAGCTTAATTACTAATGGTCTTAAGGAAGACAGATATTTGGTCACAAATTTCCAAGTTAAAATTTGACTTATGAATTTTCAAAGTGTTCTTCATTCAGTTGACAGTCTACTTTGTATTTGATCTTTATCAGTGACACGTGTACATATGTATCCACACCCATAGCCCCTGAGATTCAGAACCATGCTACAACCTAGGAAAGCTGTCTCCTTAACTTTCTATTAGTTTTGTACTTTCTTAGTGTGGAGGTGGAATTGAAGAATGACTACTTAGATACTTTTAGAAGACATCCAAACATATAAGGAGTTTGATATGGCAGAGTTCACTCTTTATGGAGTAATTAAATCATGATATTAAAATTTCCATCAGTGCTTCCTGGGGTAAACCTTCAGTCAAAGTATTTGTGTTATCAACTAAGGCAACTAATAATTTCTTTGCAAGTTTCTGGGAGCTCTCAGAGGAGGGTAGGGGGGAATTGAAGAATATATGTGGTAGGATTCAGGTAATCCAATTCTAGTTACTTTAAAGGATGAGAAATTTATGACTTACTTTCAGGGGAAAAAAAATTGAACGCTGTCTGTCTAAGTAAAGTATATGAGCATTGTAGGTTATAGCAGCCAGTGTGCACCAAGATTTGATTTTTTTCCTTATACAATATCTAACAAATTTTAAATTTAAAAAAAATAGAATTGTGTGTGTTTAAAAATGGCTAAATAAAAAAAAACTTTATAATAACCAATAAATGCCTGTATATTTCTATGTTACTGCTTACACAATTATACTGACTTTGAATGAAATTAAGTACACTATTAAATTAAATTACTAAATCACTGGGAGAATTTTTCCAGGATGTTTTGGTTGCTAAAAACTGTGATCCCCAATCCCTGGGCCATGGACTAATACCAGTTCATGGCCTGTTAGGAATCCAGCCACACATCAGGAGGTGAGCAGGAGGCAAGCAAATGAAGCTTCATCTGTATTTATAGCCACTCCCCATCGCTCGCATCACTGCATAAGCTCCGCCTCCTGCCTGATCCACAGCAGCATTAGATTCTCAAAGGAGCACGAACCCTACTATAAATGGCACATGAGAAGAATCTAGGTTGCACGCTCCTTATGAGAATCTAATGCCTGGTGATCGGAGGTGGAGCTGAGGTGGTCATGCTAGCACTGGGGAGCAGCTGCAAATACAGATTATCATTAGCAGAGAGGTTTGACTGCACAATAAATGTAATGTATTTGAATCATCCCGAAAACATCCCTCCCAGCTCCCGTCCATGGAAAAGTGTCTTCCATGAAACCAGTCCCTAGTGCCAGAAAGGTTGGGGGCCATTGGCTAAAAACACAAATGCTAGTCTGATAAAAGCGTCTTTCTTATTCAGCTAAACTCCCCACTTTGACTGCTGGCATCCAAATGAAGATGCCAAGAAATACCAGTATGAGTCATATCAACTAAGGTTGTGCACAAAGAGCAGTGCCTGGAGCAAGATCAACAAGATCATCCTACACAGTTGAGTCTCTGAGATCAATCACATTGGGAATGGGGGTACATCAGAAACATTTAATAAATACTTGTTTTAAAAAATCACTTAAACGACACAGGTGACAAAATAAAAAAATAGATTAACTGGGCTTCACCAAAATTTAAAACATTTGTGAATGAAAAGACATTATCAAGAATGAAAAGATAACCCACAGAATGGGAGAAAATATTTGTAAATCATATATTCAATGATGGATTAATATCCAGAACACATAGGAAACTCCTATAACTTAACAGCAAAAAATAAATAACCCAATTCAAAATTTGGAAAAAACGCAGATAGATATCAATCCAAAAAAGATATAAGAATGCCCAATAAGCACATTAAAGATGCTCAACATCGTTAGCCTTTAGGGAACCACAACTTAAAACCACAATGAGATACCACTTCTCATTAGGATGGCTACTACTTAAAAAAAATCATAAAGTAACAAGTGTTGGTGAGGATGTGGAGAAATTGGAACCCTCATGCACTGCTTGTGGGAATGTAAAATGGTGCAGCATCTATGAAAAACAGGTCAGCGGTTCCTCAAAAAATTAAACATAGAATTACCATACTATTCACCAATTTCATTTCTGGGTATATACTCAAAAGAATTGAAATCAGCCATACAAAAACATGTATTTATACACCAATGTTCATAGCACATTATTCACAACAGCCAAAAGGCAGAAACAATCCAAATGTCCATCAATAGATGAATAAATAAACAAAATATGGTATGGTTGGCCCTCAGTATCCCCAGGTTCAGCATCCAGATTCAACCACCTCAGATCAAGGAATATTTGAAAAAATAAAAATAAAAAATGAAAATACAAATAAAAAATATAGTATAACAACTATTTACATAGCTTTTACATTATATTAGCTATTATAAATAATCTAGAGATAATTTAAGGTATAAAATATGTTATATTTGCATATAACCTATTTTATTATCAGGGATCTTAGCATCTCAGATTTTGGTATCTTCAGGGGTCCTGGAATCCTTTCCCTGATGCCAAGGGATGACTGTATGTATATATAATGGAATATTATTTGGTCTTCGAGACTTTAAAAGAAATGAAATTTTGATACCTGCTACAACATAGATGTACCTTGAAAACATGCAAAGTGAAATAAGCCAGGTGCAAATGGGCAGATATTACATGATCGCACTTACATGAGGTACCTAGCATGGTCAGTTTCATATAGACAGAAAGTATAATAAAGGTTTCCAGGGGCTGAAAGGAGGGTGGAACAGAAAGTCATTGTTTAGTGGACATAGATCTATGTTTGGGATGATGGTAAAGTTCTGGAAATAGATAGTGGTGGTGACTGCTCAACATTGTGTGTGTACTTAATGCCACTGAATTGTACAGCCATGAAATTAAGCCAAGGGCTAGATTATGGCATAGCGGTTCCTCATCCCCCAAATTGTGAAACAGCATAAACAGTCTTCAACAATATTGACTTTTCTTAACTAAATGTTAGAAATGCAACCACATTATTGAGGTTTAAGAAAGAAAAGGAAAAGAATGCAGGGGGAGGGTGTTACACTTCTTGATTATAATGAAATAAATCTTTGCAACCTGTGCTTTCTTTTCTGTGAATATTATAAATCTGTAAAGTAATAGAATATTAAAATGTCTGCCTATAATCAGACAAAATTACTAAAGACAGTAGCTGAACTTGATTGCATACCTTTTATGGGGCAGGCATTCAATGAGGTACAGTTAATCCTTTAAAAATGTGTGAATTGGGTATTAATATTAAATCCAATTTACAAAAGAAAAAGAAAATTGAAATAAGAGCATTTAAATAACTCTCCAATGAATTCACACCTAGAAATGATCAAACTGAGATTAAAACCTACATCTTCTGAGATGAAAAGTCCAATGTCTGTTCTACTTCACTATACATGGCAAAACAAAATACACACAACACATGTACACACACACACACACTTTTTAAAAAAAAAAAATCACATATCCAGTTTCTATCATTCCTTCTGATTCTGATTCAACTAATTCCCCTCTTGGCTTTCATATTCACACACATAAACCCACATAATATGTGACTGTGTGTGTCTGTATAAATATTTGGCAACCTATGGAAAGAATGGAAATTTCAGTTGTTCTCATCTGCTGATAAAAGAGCCCACCAACCTTGCTTGGCAAGCCCTGTCTGAATTAGCTGAGGTCAGTTTTAATGCCTCTTTGGATTAAATCTACTCTATTCATTAACATGTTTCCACTGGGACCTCAGAATGATCCACCTTTACTCTCAAATTGCAAGTGGTTGCCGTTTCACTCCAAGCAAACCAACCGAAGGCAAAGGAGGCAAACCACCACATCAGCAGCATTGCTGTTATCTCTGAATCCGTTTTCCCCTTGTCTTGCTTTTCAAGGCATGAGATTTTAAAGCCTGGAAGTTCAAAGCCAGCAGGGCAACGACTGTCTGTGCAGGTAGTAATTGAAGGTGCCCTCAGGATGGACCACCAGTTCCCCAGGGAGAACTGTGACTCTCAAAATAGTGTTATTTGTCCAGGCACGTTTGGCAGGTTTTCTTCTCCCTAAAATAGTGCTATTCCTTTTACCACTTTTAGCAAGATTGTTAACATGTGTTGATTTATTGTGAACTGAGATCTGGGGGTTCTTTAGTTACCCTGTTTGTTTTTGAAGTTGCAAGTATCACATTATGTTGATTTTTGCATGCGTCTGTTATGAAAATCACTGGTTCCTGGGTGCTCCTTTATAGCTTGCTTTGTGTGTGTGTGATCTAACCACCCCAGTGCCACTTTACTGCCCAACAGCTGCAAGTCTGAACAAGTCCTCCGTGGCTGGAAACTCACCCAATCTTCATAATTCCCTTTAAGCCCATCTCATACAAACACTTGTGTGTTCTCCTCTGCGGTACTATTGGGAAACCATGTTTACCACCATCTGGGCTTTTGAGGGTTATTTCTGCAATGAAAACTTGCTATTCCTTCTCATTAAAGAAAATTAAATTTTATATGGGATAATGTATTTCTGTCTTGCTTATGGGAGAGGGTCAGCATTCAACACACTTCTACTCTGTATTTTCACACGTATCCATTACCACCTCACCCGGTCATTGGCTGACATTCCATGGCCCCATCACCATTTCTAGCTCTGAATGACTCCTGTAAATATGACTTATACAAGGCCGTCCTGCAGTTACCTGCCAAAGAGACAGTCAATGATTCTCCTGCCCCTGTCTTCCTCTGCCCACCCCACCTGTGCGTTGATCATGTGACTTCGTGCAGTTTGAAGGCCCTTGGTCCTGTGCTTCCACACAGGGAAGGGAATTGGGCTCAACAATAATAAAATAACAAAAACATGTGTTCTCTGCCTTTCACGCCTAATTCCTAATTGAGCTCCTTTCTATAATCCCTTCCAGCAGATAATGCAAATCCTGTCACTTTCCTTTCCATCTTGTCATATGCAGCTAGATTTATGAGGGCTGGCTTCTGCTAACTGAAAGCTCAGCACAAAAGTATGGCAGAGCTGGGCAACAGCAAGCGAGATGATGGGGCGTTAGTTCTTGATGTGGTACCCAGGGAACCTGCATGTCTACAAGAGCCTACAGCACTGTTTGGGTCCATCTCAAGTCTGCACATGCACCGTACTCACGAGTACGTGCCTGGAAACAATGTGTACTAACTCCAGGTCTCCATCGTAACTAGAGACCTCCTCCAGCTGGCTCACACCAAGCCAACAATTCAGCTACCTACGGATATCCATGGATGTTGGGGTCATGTTAACAACCAAGTCAGAAGAAATAATGACTGTAGAGATCCCAGCTCCTCTCCCTAATGGAGGAAAACTCAACATGTATATAGGTGGGTATACAGGTTCCTGTCTGCCAGGGTATGGGTATGCGAAGCATTCTCTCTGACAGCATCCCTCATTGCTGTATGTGTCACTCAGCACAGGTGTAGCACAGGGCGCCACGTGAGGGAGAGAATGTGGGGGGAGGGGAGGAGGAGGGAAAAAGTAAGGAGGGAAGAGAAAGGGAGGGAAGAGGGGAGAGAGCAAAGGAAGGGGGAGGAAGGCAGGAGGGAAGGAGGAAGGAGAGCAAGGATGGCTTTTGTATACGCAGAACTGAGACCAACGTACAACCTCTGTGTACTGGTTTGCAATTCTGCCTGCCTGAAATGGACCCCTGCCTTTAAACACCCCGACTTGAGCTTTAAGTGTCAGCTCCTCACTTTCTTGCACAACCCCTGTAACTAAGGTCCCTTATGCCACCAGCTTCAGTGTTTGTCTTGACTGTGCTGGGAAACAGGCCCCAGTTTGAACAGATAACAGAAATTAAAATTTGGAGAAACAGATGTTAATAAAAAATCTATATTTATAAAACTACAACCTTGAAAGGTGCTATTTAATTAGAGCTCCATGGTGTTCAAAATAGGCATAATAGTAAGACACCCTGGTTAGATCAGGAAAGGGGCTTGGAGAGTTTAAGTTTCTTTTTCCTTTTGAAGCAAGACAGTTGTGTGTCTATGTGGGGTGCGTGCGTGCGTGCGTGTGTGTGTGTGTGTGTGTGTGTGTGTGTGTGTTGGAGAGGGTGTCTAGAACACAAACGAAGACCTTAAATATGGTGAAACAATGAAAAGCCACATTTCCTTTCCCTATAGCATTATTAATACGTGCCTCAGTTATTAGGCGATTTGAGGAGGGGGTATGTCTTTTGATATTATTATCCATCTTCCTTTTGTAAAGTGATGTCTAGTGATAGGTCTTAATGATGGAAAACTGGCTGTCGAGAGATGAGCATTCTGCCTGGGACAGAGGAGGAGCTCAATGAATGGCAGCTTTTGTAGTTCTGGTGCCCCCACTCCTGTGTGGAGCAGGGCTGGCCCTCTGGGTTCTGCTCAGCCCTGCCCAACACCTGGAGTCCTCACTAGGAGCCCTGAGCTGTTCCAGAACGAGCCCTGCACACTCTCCTCCCGGCTCTCCGAGCTTCACTTCTGGGGCTAATGCGCCTGGAAAGTGCCCCTGAGGGCCACACAACTATCCTCTGTGGCTTCTCCACCTTTGAATGACTTTTCCTTCCCAGGCTTCCTCCACCACCTCAAACTCTATTTCCTCTCTTTTGCCTGGGATGCTTCGTCGCACCCCACCGTAAGTGTTCTTAATTTCTCCCTCTTTCATGTCTCCTAGGTGTTTTTGTGGAATTAAGAAATCAAATCCAAAAATTGTATTCACACCGTGAATCTGAAGATGCCAGAAATCATAAGTGCATGAACATGCAAACGCTAAGCGCAAACAGCTGATGTGCAAGATTAGGAAGGCTTTTTTCTTCTAAAATAGAAGCCTTTTGTTGTTGTTGTTAGTATGTTAAATATATATTTTGCAATTGAATCCAGACTGCATTTTACTATATAAAAGTAGGGGGTGCAGGGGATAACATGATTACATTACATTTTAAAGGCGCCATCCTGGGAAAGTGAGAGGAAAGGAGGAAAGACAGTTCAATATTTCTGTCAGAGTCGCTTAGAGACATTTGTGAATCTGAGAACAACATAAAGAAAGCCTCTGAAAGAGCAGCATTCGTTTTCTACTCACCACACCCCACTGCAGGTCTTTAAGCAGGTGCCGAGGGAAGGAAACAAGATTCTGGAATTACTGAGTCACCCCTGAGCCATGTAGGATTGTTATAAAAATACCACCTGTCCTTGGACAATGGTCTTTGTAAGTTCTGGAATATCTGGAAACGATAAGCACAACTTTCTCATTCATATTTAAAAATCTAAATGGATTATATGTCCAAGACTGAAACAATAAAATAAGGATGTAGGAGAAGAAATGTCACCCCCGAAACACTTAGCCTGTGACAACTCTGAAGACGTGCATGTGTGGCAGGTCGCCGTACTCTAGAGAGGACGAGTCCTTCTGCTTGGGACCTGGAACATGAGGCTTCCTCTGACCCAACCACAGCCTCATTCTGTAATGTTTTGCTTGAATTTTGTAGACTGCCCCTAGCTTAAAAACAATGAAACTGAATACTTCAATTAAGTGGCCACAACATTTTAAGCAGATTATACTACAAATCTACCACGCTGAGTTTTTGCATTCTAAGAAAGTATTATTTTAAAAAATGTGAACATATCCAATAGATGAGAACAAATTAAATTTAAATTCTCATTATTTAAGGATTTGCTAACTCAAAATTACTGGTAATTTAGGCTGTGCATATTTAGGCTGCCTTGGCTCTTCCGATATCATTGAAAAGAAATCATTTGACGGAAATAATGATAAATAACAGCAAAAATAAAACGATAGGGGATACATGAGAATTTAGCATCTTTTCTAGAAGGTGCATTCCATTTCTTACATTCCCTGCCTCAGTCATTGCCTGCTCAGTGCCAGTCATTGATGCTAGTCACTCAGTCTTCCATGCAACAAATAGTCACCAAGGCCTACCAGGGGCCAGGGGCAAGGTTAGCCACACGAAATTAAAGGTGAATAAGACACAGAATGTGTGATCAAAGAGCTCCCAGCATAGAGCTGGGCACTCCTGAACAAACAATCGTACAACGCTGTGAGGGGCACTGTAATGGAGCTAACAGGTGTTGGGGAGCACAGAAGAAGGTGTCAAAGCATCTCAGGATTGTCAGGGAAGGACTCTTGGAGAGACACCCCCAAGTTGACCCTTCAACGATGAGCTGGAATTCTCTCCACCTCCTTGTAGCCCACCTATCTCCTGGACTACTGCCATCGCCTCTCTTCCATGCTCCCACCAACCTCCGCCAGCTGAGCCTCCACGCCCCTCATAGGGTGATCTTACTGATACATGCCTGAAAATCCTCCTTTCCCTTCCTTCTGCTCGTGACTGCTTCTCAGCATATTCTACTGAAGAATTCTGAGGCTAAAGATGAGGGATCCGCATATCCAAGGGTGTCTCCTGGCCAAGGGCCAATCTGCCAGCTGCCTCTATAATGTGTCTCTGAAATCCCCTGCTTTGTTTATCTAATATATATAGGTTTTGAATGCTAGTTTATATTATACCCATGTTCCTTTCTATATATAACTAGTTTTTTCCCAAAGCATTGAATGAAAGTGTAGCCTCAAGCACACAAGTCCTGCTGACATGGCTACTTCTCACAGCCCTACAAATGGGCACCAACCCCCTTGAAGAGAGAGGCAGGGGACAGGATGAAACCCAGGGCCTCAGGACAGCACACAGTCCTCACAGTTGTCCAGAGAAACAGGATCAATAGGAAGCGTATAGATAAAGGAATTAGCTCATGGGATTATGAAGTCTAGTGAGTGCAAAATCTGCAGAATGGGCTGGCAGGCTGGAGACCCGAGAGAGCCACGGTGTCATTCAAGTCCAAAGGCGTCTGCTGGCAGAATTCCACATTGCTTGGGGGAGATCAGTCTTCTGTTCTATTCAAGTCTTCACTGATCCAATGAGACCCACTCACAATATGGAAGGCAATCTGTTGTATGCAAAGTCCACCAATTTAAATGTTATTCTCATTCAAAAAAAAAAATCCTCACAAAACATCTAGAATGTTTGACCAACTATCTGGGCACCATGACTCAGCCAAGTCAATGGGTAAAATCAACCACCAGCACCCCAGTGCCTGTGCCGCTCGGATCAGGTCCTCCTCCTACCTGCTCCAGCTGCCATGACATTGGCCTACAAGGGCCAACATCATCACTCATTTCTTGTATATCTATTGTACACACAATACAGCAAAAATAAATTCAGTTCCTGCTTTCTTGGAACATAAGCTCTGGTGAGAAACTGCCAATGTGTCTAGAGAAACCCTAATCACATAAACACAAGAATAAATGCAAAATTTCACGGGTGATAGCTGCTAGAACCTGAAAGTACAAGGTAGCAGGAGGTAGTGATGCAGAAAACTTCCCCAGCCTGGGAAATGAGAGGCAGACTCTGGGAGGGAGAGGTGCAAGCAGTGCTGGAGCCTCGGGGTCTAACTTGCTCACCGAGCCATCTGCATCTTTAAAATGTCACTCAATGTATCACGGGTTAATGTTTAAAAACACAGGAGCCATCTTTGAGAGTGTGCTCAAGTCCTCCCTTCACCCCTGGAGCGAGGCTGTTTGATTCACAGGGGATAAGAAACAAGGGGTCGTGAGGTCATGAGTGATGACGTCAGTCACCAAAGTGCACTGAGCTTTGACTCCAGGTCAGGACTCCACTGGGGCCACAGGGCAAGACACTGTCCTGGTCCTCAAGTAGCCAAGAGTCAAGGTGGGGATCAAACAGGTAAGCAGCTAATAATTCAATTCTTTGTATTTTGCACCAGCCCCCACCAGGGGTTGGAGTAACACTGGAAAGCCTGAAGCAGGGGGCGGGAGATGGAGAGATAGAGATACTTCCCGGAAGGCAAACTATGAGCTGGATCTTAAATGATGAGTCCTAATTATCTGAGGAAAGGAGAGAAAAGCCAGTTCACTGTAGAAGCAGAAAGCAGGAGCAGGACCCAAGAGAAGGACAACCTCCTAAGGCTTCTGAGGAAGCGGAAGTGACTTGCCCTGGCAGGAGACTCCAGGGGTCCTGGAAGCAAGAAGCTGTCTTGGAGAATGGAGAAGTAGACAGGGGCTTCTGACAAAGTGTTTTCTGAACTTTTTGGAGCATGACCCACAGTAAGAAATGCATTTTGCGCTGAGACACAGTCCACAAACACACGCACACCTGTCCACAAACCACAGGACTAGTTTCCTGAGCTGGGGTGGACGCTTAGACCTACTGGCAATGCATGCTGAGATTTTCTATCCCAGCTTGTCATGGTGTTTATGAGATAATGGTCATGACCCACCACATTGATTCTATGAACAACATCGCTCTTATTTATAACATTCTGATGAACACAACTCTAAGATAGACTAAAAAGTTTTAATTTCATCTTGAGGGCACTAGAAAGCTATTCAAGGACTCTAGGCTGCCTGGGAGACATGCCACAGCTTACATTTTATAGAGGTCCCCATGATAACAGTGAGGGAAGGGAGTAGAGGAGTTCACACCTAGAAATTTGAAAGTTGGCTCAAAGGCCATTTAGTAATTAGGGTACATGGCCTGAGACCTGAATTAAAGGAGCAGAGTTGGAAATGGCGCGGTGGGTGTTAAGCAGCTGGAATGCACAGAACCAGAGGACTAAAGCTAAGGAGGAGGCAGGGAACACTAAAGGGATGTTTGTTTTCTGGGTTAGGCAAGACATGGAATATAGATAAATGAGATGTGCATGGAGGGGGTCAGCCTTGGACATGCTGAGGTGCTCGTGGGATGTCCCAGTGGGATGGCCACACAGGGAGGGCCCGGGAGAGAGGTCTATGTGCTTTGGGGACAGAGTGTCCATTCCCCTGAGGGTCTCTGAGAACCTTTGGGGTGACCTGAAGGGTCAAAGCAATTTTGATCATAATGCTAGGCCCTCATGTGCCTCTTTCGCCCCCACTCTTCCGTAAGTGTGCAGTGGAGTATTCCAGAAGCTTCACAGCATGTGGTATTGGAATAGGTTGATGGCAGGAGCAGATGTGAGTGTCCTGCTGTTTGCCTGGAGATAAGACATGAGAGAGATTTGCCACAGTGTAAAACAGTGCCACTTTTCTCACTAAATTACTTGGTTTGGAAAATGTATTTATTTTTCATAAAATATTAAATTATGACAACATGTAATAAGTTCATTATTATTTTTAAATGAATTAACCAATGCTTTTTAAATGCTAACATTTCTCAGTTTTAATTTAATTTAATTTTAATTGATGTAGTAAATGTCAGTAGATAAAACACATATAAAATTTCTAAGAGTATAAAAGACACCAGGGACTAAAAATTTGAGATTCACTGGCCTAGAACATCATCCCCTCCCCCACTTCCACCTCTCAGCCACAACTGCTATTGGCCTAAACCCCATTCTTCCTTCTAAGTTAAATTCAGGTGCCCCTTCCTGTGGAGTCTTTTGCTAAGGATATCAGACATAATGCACTGCTGTCTCTTCCACACCCACCAAATTTCAGCTCTACGCGCCTACTACAATGCATCTTCTATCATTGTTTTATATTTGTCATTTTTAAAGATTTTTCATTTACTCTTGAAAACAGATTTTGAGCAACCTACTATATGCTAGCCACTGCAAATCAATAGGGATGGCATAAGAAACAGACCAGAGAGGAAGATCAACTCAAAATGCTGACCAAAAGTTACCCCATGATTATCAGAATTCCCAGAGAAAATCCAAAAGCTTGTTACTATTCCAGCACATATTGCTCTTTGAGTATTGAACCATTAAAGACGACCATGTGCATCGTTAGGGGAAGGAAAAAAGGATGGGAGGGAGAAAGAAAGGGAGGGAGGGAGGGAGGAAGGCTATAGATTAAGGATAATAGTGCAGCCGATTTTCAATTACCTATGCTATAAGAAGACATGGTTAGGTTTAGTTAATGATCCTCAAGGATAAATAGATTCCTAGAAGTCTAATTTTAGCAAACAATTTCTCCCCCAAACTTGACATGTTGACGTTTCTTTTTTTTCCTTTCCAGGTACTAATGAGCAATGAAGATGCAGCAAGAAAATCAAGAAGCTTAAACAAGTTCAACTTTTGAACCTGGAAGCCTTACATCAAAGCAAAATAGTTGACTTTGTAGCCACAAGATGGTGAAGATCCACCTCATAATTGCAACATTATTCATTCCATCCCAACGACCTCACTACTAATGTCTATGTGGATTTTGTCTGACATAAACTTACTATCCCGGGACTACCATTAATTATGAGAAAAGTCCCTACTGTGATTCAATTTATTTTCCAAGACCTATCTAGGAATTCACTATTCTGTCTCAACATTTGCAAAATGAATGTTCTGTGTCAGCTGGCTCCACTCAGGCAAAGTAGATTACTTTTCCAAGAACCAAATGGCTCTATGGTTTGTTCCGAACTGCAAATTGAGAGATTAAATGATACAGACTTATGTAAAGCGTGTTGTGTATGTACTGTTACTCTCAGTCATATTTTGAAGCCATAAAAGGTCCTCAGTAAATCGTCAGTGAGCCAGGCAGGAAACAGTACACGCAACTGCCAACCAGGTTCCTAACTCCTTGTCCACAGACGAAGTGTACAGAACTCCACTTCAGTCAGGGTAGGTCTCCACTCACACGTGCTTGGGGAAAGATCTCTTCCTAAGTGACACCATAATGAATGGCTCCATAAATATCACAAGTTCTAAAGTCTCCAGAGCAGTTTCAACACTTTTCATTAAAGGAATTAATTATGTAATTAAATGCTATTGAATGTTTATAATTTTGTGACTTTCTTATAAATAAATTTACAAATCTGAAAAATAAATTTTTATCAAACTATGAATCTGGATTTGGGTTCCAAAAAAATCTGATCCGCCATCATACAAAAGGCCCCCAGACCTCATGGGAGGGGATCGCTGAAAACGTAGAGGTGCTACCGAGAGGTCCCATCAGGCTCCATCCTGTTTAAATCCCTCTATAGCTTTTAGGGTGTTATATGCTCAAAGCAAAGAATAGCAACTTGCTGTTTCTGTTTTAAAATGTTGTAGTAGTGAGAAAAAAATTAAAGTGGAACAGCTTATCTCTCTAATTATGCCGCCCTTCCTTTCCACTTGGACATATTGGAAGATGCTGGATCGGGGACAGGCAGGCTACAGCCCACAGGCCAGGTCCAAGCCAGCCACCTGTTTTTTATACAGCCTGCAAGATAAAAACAATTTTTACATTTTCAAATGGTTGGAAAAGTCTGAGCAAGAATTTCATACACATAAAACTTGAAAACCTCAAATTCCTGTGTGCATAAAGTTTCATTGGAACACAGCCAGGCACATTCATTTACACGATTGGCTGCGGCCACTTTCTGCTACAACAGCAGAGGGGAGTAGTTGCGACAGAGACTATGTAGCCCACGAAGCCCGAAAGATTAGCTGGCCCTTGGCAGAAACAGCTGCCTGCCCCTACACTGAAGACCCCCAGCCCCAGTGAGGACGGGGGTGGGCAGAGGAGCTCGTGCTGCGTCTCTGTTCATGCCACTAAATATTGGCAACCTGCGAAGGTGCTAAACAGACTTAATTTTTAAATTGCTCCCCAAGACAACCAAGACAATCACTCTACACCCTGTCAGATCCCACCTTCATCCTCCTTTCCACAGCATTTGCATTGTCTAATTTTTCAAAAATAGGCTGATCTTCGCAGACACTGATAACCCTTATGTGTGCTACATGGAAGAACATAAGCTTTGTGCCATGTTCCATCCACCATCCCTCCCGGGGCATCTTTTTCACTTTAGAGCTTGACTCCTGAAGAGGGTTGTGGAAGCTTACAGAAGATTCGAAGAGATTTATAAGGATGGCTGGATAGTTGGTTCATAAAACCAGCAATCCTTTATGAACATAGATTGGGAGCAGCAATGCAGAGCCTAAGCAGACTGTGATGTTTATCAGGGGTATGAAAAGCTCTTCTGCAAGGAAAGCATATGGCTTGTCCCTAAAAACATAAGGACCAAATAAAAATGAAATCTATGAAATAGGCAAGAGTGAAGAGATCTGGTTCTAAGGGACAGAATTTCCTGAGAGTGACTAAATGTTGAAATAAGTCCTGGAGTTTCCCTATTGGATTCTTTCAAAGTGAGGAGGGTTTCTTATGTCAAGAACTTACCTTAAGGCTGAGAGATGGACTAGCTCACTCCTTTCCTGCGCATCCCAGACTGCGACTCCAGTGATGAGGAATGAGATTGGTTCTTTCCTTTCAGCGGGTCCCAGACAAAATTCTGACAATCTCTGCAAAAGGATTGGAGAGAAGAGGCAGGAAGGAGCACAGGAGTCTGTTTTTAGGGGAAAAAAGTGAGGCTGTTCTTCTGTTTCCCTTACAATACCCCTGCTGGGTATATTTAATCCTGGCTGGGAACACTATCCTCCTCTTTTGGAACTGTGATGGAACCGTGGAACTATCCTCCTCTTTTGCCTGTGATGACTCAGAAGACAGGGAGAAGCTGGAATGAGGGAAGTAAATTTTGGAGTCCAGAGGGATGGCCTCTCCTCTAGTCTATGCAGTGCCCACTGGCCAGCTCACCTGCCTGGTCTGGGGGCCAAGCACATGTGTGGATGCTTCGAGGTCATTTAAGATCGACAGAATAGGTGGCATACCCAGATGCCTTGTCTTTGCTATTTTTTTATGCTGCTAAAACTGGATTCTGAGTTCATAAGTTGATTGTTGAAGCTATTCTCTCTGTTTGAAATTTCTATAATAAAGAGTTAAAATGTTGCAGTGTTCGTGCTCCCTAAAGTTGGTAAATTTCCTGGTTCCAAAAATAAATTATTTTATCAGATTATCTTTTCACTCCAGGGCTTAAACTTTCACAAACCTTGATCAAAATTTGATACACATGCTTCAGTTTCACTTGCTCTTAAAAATAGCAAAATGTAGGGTTTCTCTCTAGGAGTGATTAGATGTCCCAGATGGTTTGGCTCAGACTGACTAAATCCTCCTTCTTAGAAGCAGGAAATCACAGCTGCCAACCCGATGTTAATCTGAACTCCCACGTTAGAGGAGCCCATGTTAATTGCAAGATCATGCAATACCCATTTTCCCTTTGCTTAGGTAAAATATAACAAAGGCAGAATTCAGGAAATGTTCAACATTTGTATCCTATACAAAAAGAAAAAGGTGAACATTGTGTCAACATTTTCCTGGGTGGAACATTGGTCACCATTGATGATCCAGTGATTTCTTACCTGCTTGTGTCTGGTGCCCTCTGTTCTTGGCCTCTATTAACCAAAAAGCCCAACTACGTCAGATTCTAGATCACCCATATACACTATTATGTCATGATTTTTGTAAAAATTAAGATTTTGGATTTCTGTGTGTGGATTTAGACTGTATGTTGAATTTTTATTATATAAATATGCTGGTCATACACTTGTCATTTCTCAGTGATCCAAGGCCAGCTGGGGCCGTCCCTTCCTGGCCCTCTTCTCCTTCTGGAGCTGCCGTCCACTCTGTCCATACCACAAAGAGAAGGAAAGTGGCCTCCGCCCAGCCTCCCTCTCTCAGGTCATGAAAGGTTGTTTGGGGGCCCAGGTCAGTAAAGGGCTGCATTGGTCTTCTATGCTACATAGCAAACTATCACAAATTTAGCAGTTGAAGACAATGCGACAACATGCATTTATTATCTCCCAGTTCCCAGGTATTAACAGTCTAGGAGCATCTTAGTTGAGCCCTCTGCTCGGGGTCCCATAAAGCTGCAATCAAGGTGACAGCTTGGTCACACTGAGGTCTTATCTGAAGTTTAGAGTTTTCTTCTAAAGGCATGTGGTTGTTGGTCAAATTTATTTCCTTGTAGCTACAGAATTCATAGCAGCTTTCAGGAGTTCCCTTCATGCTCGGGGTAGGGGATGATGCCAGGGGTACACACTGGTGGGAGAGGGTGATGGGGGTCTTGGGAGCCATAGAGGACCGGGCTGCACCATAGAGTCCAGCGGTTCCTAAAAGCTTTGAGCTCTTTGACTACGAAAAAGTAAAGGCAGCACAGGTAACACACAGGGACAGGTTCTATCTGGAGCTAGGACCAGTGCTTCTAGACCACGGTTGCTCCGCAGACTCATGTGGTGCTTTTAAAAATGCTGACCCTGCACCTCAGACCCAGAGATTCTGATGCGCTGGTCTGAGGTGTCACCCGAGCACCTGGGTACTTTAAAAAGCTCCCAGGTGACTACACTGTGCAGTGAGGGAAGAGACCCACTGGCCTAGACTTGTAAGAAATGGGTTTCCTCCCCTCATTCCTGACAAAAGAGGCCACGTCAGCAAGAGGAGGACAGTGACCACTACAGTAATCGCAGGGACTGGACTTCACAGTTTGGCGAATGCAGAGCAAGTCGCGGTTCACGAAGTTGTATCTCAGATGATGCTGAGAAAGGGAATCCACTGAGACAGGTAATTCTCTTACCACTTTTTTTTATTACTAATAAGATAAAAAGATGTCCTAAATAAATCTGAGATTTGCTCAAAGTCACACAGCTAAGGAAAATAGCAAAACTAGGATTTGCCTCTCAGTATTCATTGGCTGTGTGACTTTGGGCAAATTGCTCAATCTCTGGGCGTCTGTTTCCTCACCTGTAAAACGAGGCAATTTCAGTGCGTTACTCTGACACTGTTGAGAATGTTAAATGAGTAGCTTTGTGGACAGAAACGGTGTGAGCCCCAGGCTGAGGGGTCCAGTGACAAGCCCAGGTACCCAGAGTGGGAGTAGGATGTCTGTTACGATAAAATAATAGCCCCGCGACAGGGCCGAACTGCTTGGCCATCTGCAGAGTTTGCGTGTCTGTATAATTGGACTAGAATTCACCTGGGAGCAGAGTGCGAGCCAAGGTAGAACACTGGCCGTTTGATGTTCTCAGTCGGGATTGGTTCTAGGCAAAGGCAGAAGTTGAGCTTGTCTCCATGTCCAGCTGCCCCATGTGTGTCCTTTTATCCCCTCTGAGGCGCTTTTCTACCAGCCCCCAACCAATGCCTCGCACCTCAGCACCTCGTTGCTGCTTTTTCTGCCCGCCCCTTCTCAAGAGCTCATTCTTTAAATCATCCCACCCCGTCCTCATCCTGCTCCCTCTGCACCCTCTCTGTGGGCCGCTAGTGGACTTAATATCATTTGTCTGGTTGCTGTCCCCCACTTGCAGTGCCTAGGTCCTCCCCATTTTCAACTCTATACTTACGGAATGCTGCCCCGCAGTCCACAGGCACCGCAAACCCCACGTCTGAATCTACGCATTCCCTTCTCAGCAATGGACAAACCAGGCACTGGAGCCTCTCTGGAATCCTCCTCTTCCTCATCCAGCACACCCACTGGTGGCGGAACTCAGCGGAGTCCCTCCATGGACCTGCCCCCCTCCTCCCACCCCGTGGCCGGTGCTGCAGATGCTCAATGACTCTGTCAGTCTTGAGCCTTAGTCTTCCGCCCACCTCTCCCAGGCAGCTGCTCCAGTCACCTTTCTAAAACACTCCAGAAATGTGCTCCTGTCGCCTCCCTCTTTGACAGACTTCATTGGCTCTCTAATGGCCATGGGGTTGAGTCCAAACATTTCTTCCTCTCTGAGGTTTCCATGGTCCAGTCCCTGCAATGGGGTTAGGTGGCCCTACTATGTCCCCACACCTGCCACCAGCACCCAACACAGTTGCCACTCTGACCTCCACACCATGCCTGAGTTCGTTCTCCTGGGCTAGATTGTGAGCCGCTTGACAAGGACCGTATGATGAGGACAATGCCTGCGTATAGTGTGACTCGAGGAATATTTGCTTTATGTATTAACACGGTAAAACCAAACTTCTCAGCGTGTCTGTGTTTCAAGCCCTAAGCTTTTGAGGTAATGAAATACATTGACTGCTCAGATCCAAGCTGGATTAATTCCCCTCCTATGCTCTTCAATAAGATACTGATATATATAAAGACACACACACACACACACACACACACACACACAATGTAGAAGCTACCTTATAACATTGGCTCAATCATTAATAAAATTCTTCAAGGTCAGTATTGCTGTGACTGTGTAACATAAGGCAAAATTAGGGACTTTGTGAGATTCTCTGTCTCTTCCTGCTAGAGCATAGGTAGAACACAACCTGAAAATGCTCTATACATTGTGGCTCTCAGAGAAGGACAAGAGAAGAGAAAACCAAGGCCAGCAGAGGCTGGCTCACCTGTGTGGACAAAGGGAGGACCCTCCAGCGGCACACAGGTCCAAGTAGCCCTGGGCCAGTGGGGAGAGGGGTTGGTGTCAGGGCGCTCCCTGTCTGTGGAGAAGGTGGTGCTATCAATAAAGTGGCTCCATCTTGGTTATGTTTCCTTCCATTAAAATGATTGAACATTTTGTTTGGAGCATTTTTCAAAGTCCTTTCAGACAAATCTAGGTTCTTTTTGGAGCTCCAGGGAGGTAAGGGAAGCGAAGCCCAGGTTCAGTAATAATTAACGGCACCCAGAACCCCTGCTGTATACAGGGGGGTTCTGTGCAGGGACAGGTGACGGCATTTCTGCCATCTGGATGAATCTCTTCCTCATGAGTGCTGTCAGATATAGAGCATGTTTCCAAAAATAAGTGCCCTATCTTTCTTGGGGTTGATAACTGGGCCGACAGCTGCAGCGCATCTGGGCAGGCACTGAAGAGGTTAACCAGCCAGCAGCACCCATCTGTGGCCTGAATAGCTGAAGAGCTCCACTTTTCACGTTGCTCACCTACTTCCTGAGCCGTTCATTAGGAGCAGAGGGGCACAGGCAGGACCACCTCGTGCATGAATCCTGCTTCTACAGTTGCCTTTTGTGGTCAACTTTGCAGAGTGAAAACGCTTCCAGTGGGTTTCATTACCTGCAACCACCTGCCCGAGGACTCTTATGACAGCCGGGCTCTCAGGAAGGCAGATTGGGCTGCGTTGGTCAGTTTGTCCTGTGGGATCCTCCTCTCTCCTATTAATCTCCACCTGGCTGACAGTATCAAAAATTGCTCTGAGTAGGGAGAAACCTGACAAAGGACAGGCGAAGGAGGTCAGGGAGGGAAGTAATGCAGAACGGCTGAGGCCTCCAACTGCAGGCACGGGGCCACAGGTGGGTTTGGGACACGCAGAAAAGCTTGAAGAAGGAATGGGAACTGCAGACCTGAAATTAACTTTATTCTGACATTGTCTCTCTTTGGATCTGCTCAGTCAGAAAGCCCAATGACGAGCGATTTATCTTCGTTCTGACTTCTATTGTCTTCCATGCGAAGCCACCACCCCGGGAGACTCGGATTTTCTCTTGATGCTGATGTGCCCGTATCTGCAGTGACAAATAAGCTAGTAACTTATTTTTAGAGATCTGGTGTTCACGCTGCAAGAAGTAACTTTTTTTCAAAGCGGAAAATAAATTACAAACACGCTTTAGTCATCTCTCTCAACTGTGCAGTGTCAAAAATGTGTGATTTATTACCCTGTTTTCTCTCAGCCTATTATATTTCCCTGAGCCTTTCCCCAAGGCCTGCTTGGGGTTGATTAGCCACATGATCATTTCAAAGCACAGCACGCTGACAGCAGTTCCCAGGAAACTCGGGGTTTCGCACGTGGGAGCTTAAGGGTCACAAGGCACTTCGGGGGAAGAGACGTAGAAACCGAAACTGCCACGTTGACCTTCCAGACCCCATGATGGCCTTACGACCTCTGCTCCTTGGAACGCATTCTCTTTCTCCTCCAGCCAGTGACAAGCCCTGAACTGGCTTTGTTCTAAAAAGAACTCTAGGTTTGCCATAGTGGTTTCATGGCAGAGGAGGGAACTCGAGACAGGATGGTTCTAGAAATCTTCAGCAGAGCCCCTTAATTTAATAAGAATACATTTGTGTGAGGTCTTTCAGGTTCTATGTTGTTTTTAGAGCCCAGAATAGCATCTGGCTCATAGTATTATGGTAAATAGTTGTCTACTATGGTGAATAGTTCCCCAGCCCCTCCTGGTTTCAAGATGACCTCCGAATTCCTTAGCAAGGTGGTGAAGGACCTTCATGGAAAGCTCCTTGGCAAGGTCTCCTAGCTGCACTTTCTCCACTCCTCCGTGTTAGGTTCATACACCAGCCAGAGGCACCTGCGTGCAGCTCCCGAAGGAGCTCTGGTCCTTTGCACCAGCCAGGAGCACCCTCCTCCCCCGGCCCCAGCCACCTGCCAAACTGGGCCACTCTCACTGTTTGTGAGAACTCCATCCTCTGGGCAGCCTCCCCTGCTCCCCAGCTGAGTCAGAACCATAAATTAAGGACCTTAAATTCCATTCTGAGGCATTTCAACTTTATCTTTGGTTAAAGGGAGCCATTAAAGATTGTTAAACAGGTCAGATTTTTAATTCAGATCTGGTCTGACTTCCTGAAAAATCACTGTGGCAGCAGACAAAGACAGATTAGAGGAGGGAGAGGCCAGAGGCAGGAGCCAGGTGGGAGTGTAATGAGCTCAGAACATATTTGGGGAGATAAAATATAATTAACCAGGTATACAAAATATCAAGGTCAAAGTTAAGATCATGAATTTATACCATCAGAGTTCAGATGAGACAACAGAAATGAGCATTTATTGAAACCCTACTATGTGCCGGGAACTCATTCACACTGTCTAATTCTATGCCTTTTTGATAGTATAATTACCTACTTTCAAGCCTGCAGAAACTAAGTCCAGAGAAGAATTACCCTAAGTCCCAAACTAGAGTAGATCCAGGTTTCATGGGCCTGAAGTTTTTTTTATAATTTTTGGCACTCTGTAATGCAAACTCATAAACATAAAAGTAGATATGAAAGTGAATACTTATTTAAGATGAGAAAAGAAATTACTTTTTAAAAGTAAACACAAAACATGCTCAAATCCAATAAAATAGCATGTCTTCCTGAGTTAACTGCTCACCAACTTATGTAATACTTTTCCCCCAAATTTTTATCTGTGTATTTCTTGACCTCTGCTTTCCATCAGCATAGTTTTGTGATAGTTTCTATTAAAAGAACAGAAGTAAACTCTATAAATTTTTCTTAGCTTGATTAATCAAATTCATTTTTATCATTGATAGTTCAGAAAATTTCTTTCACCTTCACCATTCAGTATTGATACTGTCATGTACATTTTTAGGATTGTTTTCAAATTCAGGAAAACTTCCATCAAGTTTCTTTTTAACGTGAGGTATAAACTTTCAGGGCTTTTCCTGTGTTCTCACTCAGTGAGTCATCTTAGGTTCTCTTTGAATCGTAGATGGCTGGTGCTCAGCCTCCTCTCTGGTACTTTCCACGCCAGGCACCACAGGATCTTTTTGCCACAGGACCTCTGGCTGAGAACCTCCTTGTTGCTACTGCCGGTGAGGTGAGTCAGCCAGGGAGTGTTCCTTGAAGTCAGTCCTGCGCTGGGCTAGCAATAGCTGAACAATATACAAAACTGGCTGCAAAAGCACATAGACATAACCCTCTAGAACTAAATTACATACAGGCGCAGTGGCTCACACCTGTAATCCTACCACTTTGGGAGGTCAAAGCAGGAGGATCGCTTGAGGCCAGGAGTTCAAGACCAGCCTGAACAACATAGCAAGACTTTGTCTCTACAAAAAATTTAAAAATTAGCCAGGCATGGTGGTGCACATCCCTGTAGTTCCAGCTATTTGGGAGGCTGAGTTGGGAAAATCACTTGAGGCCATCAGTGCAAGGCAGCAGTAAGCTATGATGATGCCACTGCACTCCAGCCTGGACAGCAGAGCGAGACCCTGTCTCTAATAAAACATAAAAATAAAAATAAAAGATATATATTCCTCACTCAGCTTCTCCTTATCTGCATTCCAAAATTGCCTGCTGCCCTGCCAATGACATTTGACATGAGAGAAAGCATAAGAGAGGGAAAATCAAGTGAAAAGAGAAAATGGGCTTATCAACTGAGATGAAACAGCTTGTTCTTACAAACTTTAAAAAATACATGGTGAACACATAACTAGAGCCTCTCCCAGTACCTTGGAAGTGACCTGTCCAAGAAAGGGGCTGCAATCAAAGGCAAAATCAATCAAAGAATTGAAATGAAACCTAGATTCATTAACTTAAAACTTTATTCTCTTTCTAAGATTCTGAATGAGCCCCAAAGCTACTTTTTAAAAATTTTCCATTTTAGCCATTTCTTTAAAGAACAATTTAGCAGCATTAAGTATATTTATATTGTTGAACAACCAGTCACCAATATCTGTCCCTGGAATTTTGCATCTTTCCAAACCGAAACTCTATACTCATTAAATAGTAACTACCAATTCTCCACTCCCTCCAGTCCCTGGTAACCTCTATTCTACTTTCTGTCTCTCTGAATTTGACTATTCTAGGTACCTCATAAAGTGGAATCATACAATATTTGCTCTTTTGTGTCTTATTTCACTTACATAAGGTTTTCAAGGTTCATCCATGTTGTAGCATGTACCAGGATTTCATTCCTTATTAAGGCTGAATAACATCCCATTGAATGTGTATTCCACGTCTTGTTCATACATCCACCAATGCACCCTTGAGGTGCTTCTACCTTTTGGCTGCTGTAAATAATGCTGCTGTAGACATAGGTGTACAAATACCTCTTCCAGTTTCTGGTTTCAATTTTTTTGGATAAATACCCAGAAGTAGAATTTCTGGACAATTATGGTAATTCTATGTTTAATTTTTTGAGGAACTACCATACTGTTTTCCACAACAACTGTAACATTTTACATTCCCACCAGCAACGCACAAGAGTTCTAATTTCTCCACATCCTTGCCAACATTTGTTGTTTCCTATTTTTTGCTTTGCTTTGTTGTGATAATAGCCATCCTAATGAGTATGAAATGGTATCTCATTATGGTTTAGATTTGCATTTCCCTAATGATTAGTGATATTGGACATTTTTTCTTATCCTTATTGATCTCAAAACCACTTTTACCAGAATTAACCAGTTAATTAGGTTGATGCTTTCATGATAATCTTGACTTTTGTATTCATTTATTTGCTCACTCAATAAAACAAGCATAGCTAACATTCAGTGGATCAGATAGTAAAGGATTCTCCTGCAGAATAGGGAGTGGGTTTCAATCAGCAGAAGTAGAGTACTAATATTTACAGAGGTTCAAAGTCCCTCTGGGCTGCAGGCAGCACAATTCAGGATTAGAGAGAGTCATTGCATTCATGGCTTTGCCATGACCAGGGAGTGTTTCAGTGGGAGGAATATTTACCATCTCTTCATTTTGACAATTATGGTTTAAAGATCCCTAGAGAATCCTCTAGCTTATTCTAGAATATCTATCTTCAATCAGGACAGTTTATAAACCCTTCCATAAATATGTGTGTCTAATACTAAAGCAAGATTCCACCTCCTTTACCAAAACGTGCCAATGTTTGCTGCCCTTTGCTAGCAGGGAATGCCAGACTACAGGCACTTATATCAGGCCTCCTCATAAACATGGAGTGGAGCCACGGACAATGTCACTGTTCACATTGGCATCTTTTGGTAAAAATCACATACTTACAGTCATGTTTTAGTAACAATCATCTGTAGACCTCCTCTGTTTCCGGCAGCTTCACAAAATGAATCAGACACCAGATGGGAAACTGTGCAAATTGATTCAGTCTGACCCTCTGTCTAACCATCCATTTGGCAGACACGATTAGTGTCTGGATGAGTTTTGACTTTAATATTGTCACAAAGGAAGAGTATAATAGGCAATTGCAGATGCTATGACAATGGGTACAACTTCCTAAGGTATTAACTGGCCTATAAATTGCACTGTATGTCTGAAAGCTAGAAACTATCGCTCAGTCAATAACTTCAAATGGCATAATGGAAATGGAACAATTTAGCCTTCAATGTTTAGAACAAGTGAACTAATATGTCTATGCAGTGAGGTCCCAAGAAGATTAGTCACCAATGTGTGGCCCCAACATAAACATCAGAGAATGTTGCTATTACTAGGGAAAAGGGGAATGGTTAATTTCTTCCCAGGACAGGGGTGTATGTTTAACACAAAAGTTGTAAATTGAATGCTGAAACTGGCAAAGGAATATGAGGCCTGCCAGAATGTTCCAAATTCTCCACCAAGATTTACTAATAGAGCTGTGAAACACTAGAGCCCCTTATGCAGGGAGGGATCTTGTTTATGACTGGGATGCTAAAACTGAGTTACTGTAGTGCTTATTCCAACCACCACTTTGCAAAGATTTATACCTCAGTCAGTTTATGACACTCAGAACCAATCTTGTTCATAGCTACAGCTGGAAAAGAATTTTATTTATAATTTTTTAAATTGTTTTAGTCAAGTGTTAAAAATGATGTGCCTATAAAAAGTTAATTTTCAAATGATTTCAGAAGAATCCTCAAAAAGTTGTACTTTATATAACTTTTAATGCCTTAATCGGTGATTTTAAATACCTATTTTTAATATTGGAAATAGTTACCAATTTGCTAAAGTCAGCAGTTGCGTAAGTGTCAAATCATGTCAGTTTCAAAGAAAATGAACATCATTATAATTTGAGATTATTATAAAGTCAAATAAAATGTGCTGCTGGTGTTTACGACAGTTTTTGAGATCTATGTATTAATTTATACCAAGAAAGTAATCCTTTTTTAGCTGAATGTTTCATTTTAAGTTGATTTTTCCATCTTTTTAAAATATTCATAATAAATATCCACTCTCTCTGAGAAGTTTCAGATGACCTTGTCACACTGGTCCTCAGTTTCTGAACACTAAGATGGAAGTTAACCAACTCCTACTACTTTGTGGTAAATGAAAAAAATGGTAATGGTGTTCATACTTCCTGTAGTGTGAATCCACTGAGTCCTCTAAAATACAAAACATGCAATCAAACAAAAAAGTGTGAACTAAAATAAAATCTTTAGCCCCCTCAGCTGACTGAATGGACCCCCCTCTTGGTCAAGGGACCCCAAAAATACCCTAAAAGTGAGTTGCTGGCCAGGAGAAGGGAGGTCAGACATAACTCCTTATGTCCCCGTCCCTTCTTGGAGAGATCCTTTATAACTCATTAACACACCTAAGGCTATATGAGACAAAGCTTAAAACACTACGCAGGTCATCAATTTACTTAACAGATCACTTGAGTCTGGGTATATGCCCAGTGTATATCTGGTGGCTTGTCTCTGATTAACAGACTTCCTTACCTTAACTTAAAACATTCCAAACAGTTAGACAAAGCTTCATCCTCTTAACCAATTACAAATCAAAGAACCTTTAAACTCACCTATAACCTGTAATGCCCCACTTCAAGATGTTCTGTCTTTTTTTCAAAGCAATATACATCTTCCATGTATTGATTTATGACTTTACATGTAATTCCTATCTCCATGAAATGTATAAAACCAGACTGTAACCCAACCACAGCAAGATCACTTGCTCTAGGCTTCTTCAGTGTGGCTGTCTAGGCCCATGGTCATACATACTCAGCTCAGAATAAGCCTTTTAAATTATTTTACAGAGTTTGGGTTCTTTTCCATTGACAAACGGTTGTATGCTTTTACTGAATTTCTCAAACATATATGCAAGAGTTCAAGTATTTTACACTGAGATATTGTCACCTTGCAAAACTATGGACAAAATCTGAATTCGAATGGAAAATAGGTGCCTTAAATCAATTTTGTCTTCATCTCCTCAGACAGTAAATTGAAAATTTACGGCTCTAGCATAATTCAGCTGAAAATAAATACTGCAATTTTCCTACTCTTGATTATTATAAAAATAGCAGATCTCAGAGGTTAACACGCCAAAACACAGAGGACAGTTAGAGTTGGAGGAGGAAGTGCTCATATCAGCAATGGGAGGAGAAAGGTTTTGAGCCTAGGATTCAATCGCCTTCTTATCTCAGCTATCTGCTCCTAATCACAATTCCCTTCAGCAGAGGAGAGGGTGGACCACAGTTTCTCAGGCAGATTTTTCTCCCTTAAGATTTCTGTAGTTAAAGTGAGAGTAATGAAAAAAAATATGGGGATGATGAGAGAGCAAGCCCAGAGCATAAAACTGATTTTGCAATCCTTTAGAAATGCAGGTAGAACTTTCCTTTTGAATTAGCAAATACCATGAAGTCTGAACAGAGAGACTGGCCAAAGCCTTCATCCCTCTGACATTTACATCCCTGGGGCATTGTGGACCAACAAACAGTACTTCCAAGTGAATCCTTATAGGTAGAACCACTTGTTCTCTATGATCTGAGATGGGATAAACAATAGATAGGTCACTGTACTTGCTTTCCTGTTCCTTCTACTGTGAATAAACGATGGCTGTAAATCCTTGCCTCTTCTTGAAGAGTGTTCTTGGTGCCCATCTGTGCCCATTCAGTTCATCCCAAATGAGCTCTATGCTTTGTCATACATTTCCCTGATTCTCTGCTCAGATCCCAGGGTCCTTCAGCTCCATCTTCTCCAGACTCTGTCTATTTGATGACCCTTCCCAGTTGAACATGTGCATGAAAAAAATTTCTTTCTTAGAGGCTCAAGACCCTATATAAAGAAATGTCCACAATTTTGGGGATTCCAGGTAGAGATTGTGAGAACGGGCATTCTTTGTGCTTCTTAGGAGGTGCCCCAAACACCCACGATCTCTCCCAACACTAGACTGACAATCACTTTCTCAGTCTCTCCTGAATTTCTCTACCTCCATCTTGAATACAAAGTTACAAACTCCTGCCACTTATTAATAGCTTTAGTTGATATTTTATTATATTATGTCCTGTGCCAGGCATTCTACAAACATTAGTTCATTTAATTTTCACAGAACTTTGCCAAAAATTTTCTTAAAGCTACTATTATTCTCATTTTCACAGAAAAGGGGATTGCAGCTAAGATAGCAGAACCCTTGTTCAAACCTGATCTGTCCTCAAAACCCATCACTTCCTCTCCCACACTCCCTTAATTCGGTCTGAGATAGCTCATAGCAGACAAGCAATAAAAAAGAGAAATGTTTCTGATTCTGCTCCCGTTATGGAACAAAGATAGGTCACAGCCGCCTTGAGTCATCCCATCTGCCAGTGATGGGATTAGTATTAAAAATCTTATCCAGAAAAGCAAATCTGTGATTGGCTTGTATTCTGCCTGGGTCTGAATTTCTATATAAGAAAGAATGGATTTTTGGGAAAAAATGACAGACTAGAAGCAGCCTGCCAGCACACCACTCCCGAGGAAAGAAGTGAAAAATACAGTCAGCTGCCTGCATACAGATCACTCTTCTGTGAAGTAACATTATGAAATCACAGAGAAGCAACACAGGACATTCAGTGTGTAGAAAAAGAAGGTGGCGGGTGATATATATAACAAGATCAAATAACGCACAGGGAAGAAGAGGGAGATAAAGTGCCAGAGAACCACGCTCACCCTGCTCGTGCTGTGCAAGTTGTGAGAAGGCTCCCTCCGCTGCCCAGGGTCATTGCACCCAACAACAGGCAAGGTGGGGATTGGGCAGCAGCTAAAGCCATCCTGATGCCTCTCAGGTGCCTCTCAGGTGCACGGCGGCAACAGGTTGGTACCGGGCTGGGGAGGGAGTGGACTAATGGGAGGCTTCCCTGAGGCACACCCTGTGACTGGGAGCCAAGCACTTCTCCCCTACAGTGCAACAGGATCTGAGCAGGGGAATTGACTGGGTCACAGAAGGCTCCAACCTGAGAGGCTTTGGGTGACTGCTTCAGCAGGTCTTGGGGAGAGCGGGGAGAACTCTGTGGTCCCTAGGCTGCTGGAACCGACCTCTGCCTGTGTGACTTGGCATCCGGGTGTTCCCCAAGCCAATGGAATAGCCTGCCGCTTGCTTGCCCCAACTCCTCCCTCCAGGACCCAAATGCCTCCTGCCTGCTTGGCCCTGACCCCACCCTCCAGATCTGATCAGCTCCTCCTCCTCCATGGCCCTACTCTCAGGCCCTGCTCAGAAGCCCTGCTTCAGGCTCCTCCCAAGTCCAGCTCTGAGGCTCTCACGTCAGAACCTGAGGCTCTCCCTCTGTGCCTCGAGAGCTCCTGCCAGGCCCAAGATACCATCCCCAAGACTCCAGCGCTGCACCTGGACCCCAAGACCCCACACCAGACCCTCCACCACTCCTGCAGGGCCAGAGGAACTGCTACGAAGTTCAATGTCCCACCAGGGACCCACCCCCAGCCTCAAACTGCCAGTACACTGTGACCTGATTTGAGGAAATGCCCATGGCCCTGGGACCCATGCCAACTGCCTAGATAGTCTCACCCAGCTGTTACTGTCACCCCTATACGGAGATCCTGGGCAGAGCAATCCCCACAATATCAGCTTCAGTGAAGAGGGTCTCGCCCAGCTCCCAACCTAAATATCCTACAACTATCAGGTTAACCAACCAAAACAAACAGCATTCAGCAAAGGCTTGAGCAGAGGCAAGCACAGGCAAGCAGAGCAATTCAGAACAGCTGCATTACAGGCTTCTAGTGCACCCCCACCCCTCTACTGTGTCAACATTCCAGAGTAGGGGGGGGAAAGTGTCATCTAGGAACCTCACCTTCTTCTAATCAAGCAGAAGAGTTCCCAGCAAGAAACAGGTGCCCTGGAAACCTATTAGCCCTGAGTTGAGAAAAGAGGTTTCACATGAGAAGAAACCAGCAAAAGAACCTAGACAACACGAACAATCAAAACAGATTGACACCTCCAAGGGAATCACAGAGGAGCTACAGCAGTGAACTCTACTACAAGGAAACTGTTGAAATGACAGAAATGGAATTCAGAATATGGATGGAAAATAAGATGAATGAAATTGAAGAGAAAGTTGAAAGCCAACAAAAAGAAGCCAAAAAAATATTTCAGGAAATTGATGAAAAAGTCACTAAAGAACTAGACAAAATAAAAAAGGATATAATAGAACTTAAAGAAATAGAAGAATCATTTAGGGAATTTCAAAACACAGCAGAAAGTTTCAGCAACAGATTAAACCAAGGAGAGGAAAGAATCTCAGAGCTTGAAGACAAGGCTTTCAAGCTAAGCCAGTAATTTAAAGAGGCAGAGAAGAGAACAAAAAAGCAGAGCAATCGCTTAGAGAGATATGGGACTATGCAAAGCAAAATAACATATGAATTATAGGTATCTCTGAGGGAGAAGAATAAAAAGCTAAAAGCATGGAAAATCTATTTGAGGGAATTATTGAGGAAAACTTCCCTGGTATCACCAGAGTTGCAGACATCCAGACACAAGATAGTTAGCAAACTCTGGGAAGATTCACAGCAAATAGGACATCTCCAAGACATAGTAATCAACCTGGCCAAAGTCAAAATGAAAGAGAAAGTTCTACAAGCAGCTAGACATAAGCAACAACTGACCTACAAGGAAAACCCATCAGGCTAACAACAGACTTCTCAGAGGAAACCTTGTAAGCCAGAAGGGAATGGGCCTCCATCTTCAATCTTCTTAAACAGAACAACTGCCAGCCTAGTATTTTGTATCCTACAATACTAAATTTCGCAATTGATGAAGAAATTAAGTCTTTTCCAGACAAGCAAACACTAAGGGAATTTTTCATGACCAGATCTGCCAAGCAGGAAATACTCTGACTACATTATACATTAATCAGCACAATAGATACCCACCAGTGTAAAATCACCCAAAATATCCAAAGCTCACAACTCCTATAAAACAATAGCACAAAAAGAAAAACAAAGCAACAAAGTACAGCCTATTATGATGAACAGAACAGCATTACACATATCAATTTTATCTCTTAACATGAATGGCTTGAATGTACCACTCAAAAGACACAGGCTGGCTGAATAGATGAAAAACCACAACTCAAGTATCTGCCTCCTCCAGGAGACACATCTATACCACAAGGATGCTAACAGGCTCAAAGTGAAAGGATGGAAAAAAATATTACATGCAAATAGAAACCAAAAGAGAAAAGGTATAGCCATTCTTATATTAGACAAAACTGACTTTAAATCAACACAGTAAAGAAAGACAAAGATGATCATTAAATAACGGTAAAGGGAGCAATTCAATAACAAGACATAACAATCCTAAATATATATGCACCTAACACAGGAGTTCCCAGATACATAAAACAAATTCTACTAGAGCTAAGCAAGGAAATAAATAATAGCATCATAATTGTTGGGGACTTCAACACCCTGTTATCGGAACTGGACAGATCATCAAAGCAGAAAATAATTAAACACCGAACTTAAATGGAACTGTAGAACAAATGGACCTAACAGATATTTACAGAACATTCTACCCAAAAACTACTGAATATACGTTCTTCTCATCGGCACATGGGACATTTTCCAAGACTGATCATATCTTAGGCCATAAAACATGTCTCAACAAATTTTAAAAAACAGAAATCAGACCATGTATCTTCTCAGACCATAGAGGATTAAAACTAGGATCAATTCTAAGAATAACATTCAATTCTACACAAAAGCATGGAAATTAAACAACCTGCTACTGAATGATTATTGGATCAATAATGAAATTAAGACAGAGATCAAAAGATTTCTTGAATTGAACAATGAAGGATGCATAAGCTATCAAAGTCTTTGGGACACAGCAAAAGCTTTCCTAAAGGGAAAAGTCATAGCCTTAAATGTCCACATCCCAAAGTCAGAAAGATCACAAATTAACAATCTAGTATCACATCTTAAGGAACTAGAAAAAGAAGATCAAACCAAACCCAAAGCTAGCAGAAGAAAGCAAATAACAAAGGTCAGAGCAGAACTAAATGAAATAGAAATAATAATAATAATAATATAAAAGGTCAGTGAAACAAAAAGCTGATTCTTTGAAAACATAAACAACATTGATAGACCTTTTGCTAGATTGACCAAGAATAGAAGAAAAAAGACCCAGATAAACTCAATCAGAAATTATAAAGGAGATATCACAACTGATAGCACAGAAATAAAAAACATTATCCATGAATACTGTGAAAATCTCTACATACATAAATTAGAAAATGTAGAGGAAATGGACAAGTTCCTGAAACACACAATCTTCCAACACTCAGTCAGGGAAGAAATAGAGCTCCTGAACAGACCAATAATGAGCAACAAGATTGAAACAGTAATAAAAAATTTTCCAACAAAAAAAAGCTCCGGACCAGATGGATTCACAGACGAATTCTACCACACCTACAAAGAAGAACTGGTACCCATACTTCAGAAATTATTTCATAACATTGAGAAGGAAAGATTCCTCCCTAACTCATTCTGCAAAATCAGTATCACCTTGATACCAAAGCCGGGTAAGGACACAACAAAAAAAAAAAAAAAAAGAGAGAGAAAGAATTAAAGATCAATACCTTTTATGAAGATAGATACAAAAATCCTCAATAAAATACTAAGAAACTGAATTCAACAGCACATCAAAAAAATAATCCACCGTGACCAAGTGGACTTCATCCCAGGGATGCAAAGATGGTTGAACATATGTAAATCAATAAATGTGATTCATCACATAAACCAAAGCAAAAGCAAAGACCATACAATCATCTCAATAGATGCAGGAAAAGCATTCAACAAAATCCAGCTCCCTTTCATGATAAAAAATCCTCCACAAACTAGACATAGAAGGAACATATATTGAAATCATTAAAACCATTTATGACAAACTCACCCAACATCATACTGAATGGGGAAAAGTTGAAAGCATTCCCACTAAGAACTGGAACAAGACAAGGGTGCCCATCGTCACCACTACTATTCAACATAGTGCTGGATGTCCTAGCCAGAGCAATCAGACAAAAGAAAAAAATAAATGGTATTAAAATAGGGAAAGAGGAGATAAAACTATCACTTTTTGCTGATGATATGATCTTGTATCTAGAAAACACTGAAGACTCTACTAAGTCTCCTGGAGTTGATAAATAAATTCAGCAAAGTCTCAGGATAAAATCAATTGTACATGAAACATTGGCATTTCTATATACCAGTAACAGTTACGCTGAGAGTCAAATCAAAGACTCGATACCATTCCCAATAGCTACAAAGAAAATAAAATACGTAGGAATATATCTAACCAAGGAGGTTAAAGATCTGCACAAGGAAAACTATGAAACACTATGGAAAGAAATTATAGATGACACAAACAAATGGAAAAACATATGCTCATGGATTGGTAGAATCAACATTGTTAAAATGTTCATACTATCCAAAGTGATTTGCAGATTCAATGCAAGCCCCATCAAAATACCAACAGCATATTTCACAGATCTAGGAAAAATAATTCTATACTTTATTTGGAGTTTGGAACCAGAAAAGAGCCTGAATAAAAAAAGCAATCTTAAGCAAAAAGGAAAAATCTGAAATGATCACATTACCAGACTTCAAACTATACTACGAGGCTGTAGTAACCCAAACAACAAGGCATTGGCACAAAATAGAGACATAGACTAATGGAAGAGAATAGAGAACCCAGATATAAAACCACCTACCTACAACCAACTGATCTTTGACAAAGCAGACAACAACGCACACTGGGGAAAAGAAGCCGTATTCAATAAATCGTGCTGGGGCAATTGGATAGCAACATGTAGAAAAATGAAACAACCCATATCTCTCACCACTCACAAAAATTAATTCAAGATGGATAAAAGACTTAGATCTAAGGCCTGAAACCATAGGAATTCTAGAAGAAAATATAGGAAAATTCTTATAGACATCGATCTAGGCAAAGAATTTATGACTAAGACCTCAATGGCAATTACAGCAGCAAGAAAAATAAATAAATTGGATTTGATTAAATTAAAAAGTTTCTACACAGCCAAAGAAATAATCAACAGAGCAAACAGACAACCTACAGAATGGGAGAAAATATTCACAATTTATACTTTCGATAAAGGGCTAATAACTAGAATCTATAAAGAACTTAAACAAATCAGCAAGAAAAAAATTAACAACCCTATTAAAAAGTGGACAAAAGATATGAATAGACATTTTTCAAAAGAAGATAGACAAATGGCCAACAAACATGAAAAAAATCCTCAATGTCACTAATCATCAGAGCAATGTAAATTAAAACCACAATGAGATATCACCTTACTTCTGTTAGAATGGCTTTTATTAAAAAGTTCAAAAACAATAAATGCTGGCACAGATGCAGAGAAAGGATCACTTACACACTATTGGTGGAACTGCAAATTAGCACAACCTCTATGGAAAACAGTATGAAGATTTCTCAAAGAACTGAGACCTACCATCTAATCCAGCAATCCCACTACTGAGTATATACCCAAAGGAAAATAAGTCATTTTATCAAAAAATACCTGCATTTGAATGTTTATTGCAGCACAATTCACAATTGCAAGGATGTGGAATCAACTCAAATGCCCATAAATTCATGAGTGGATTAACAAACGTGGTATATGTATACCATGGAGTACTACTCAGCCATGAATTAATGCCTTTTGCAGGAATTTGGAAGGAACCAAAGACCATTATCCTAAGTGAAATATCTCAAGAATGAAAAAACAAACACCACATATACTCTGTAATAAATTGGAACTAACCAATGCCACACAATACACAGAGGAAAGTAAAAGTCATTGGAAATCAAGCAGCGGGAACCCACCTAACGGGTATAACAAACACTATTTGGGTGATGGGCACATTTACAACCCTGACTCAATCCATGTATCAAAAACATCTGTATGCCCTTAATATTTTGAGATTAAAAAAAAGAAGGTTAAAAGAAGAATGTTTGAGCCCTTTCTTTGTCATTACCTCCCTGAACTTGTGTTTTCTATTGAGTTAGTTTTTGTCACAGTTTGCTCTAATTCTATGACGTCGACTTTACTATCTGACCCCAGATTTTATTTGTACAGCCCAGAACTTGTCATTCCCTTTATATTCTGAAATTGAACATGGTTTCCAACAGGCATATGAGCCCAATTACAAACATTGACTCTGATCTCCAAGCTACATAGTTTTGTTCCTTGAACATCTTCAAGGCACGGTCTATAGACCAACCACGGGAGTGGTTACCAAGCTCAGATATCAAGGCCAAGATGTTCTTGGGATTCCTATTTCTAAAATTCATTTATCAAATGTGAATCTGAGCAATTAAATCTAACTGCCAGAGAATAAAGAATTGTTCTGGAAAAACCAAATTTAAAATAGCCTGTGTCAAAAATTCTCAAATCGAAATCATTGTGTAATTATGTTCAAGCATTCGGTAGCACTGCCTTCCACTACAAGTTTACACCAGCTCTGCAACTAAAGTTGATGTGTGTACCAGAGACTTCATACTCCAGAGAGAAGTGCAGAAGGTGATTGGGTTTTCAGTGATAAAGAGAACATACGTCCTTAGCAGTTACAAGAAGTAAAAATTGGGACCATGCATGTGCAACATTGTACTGTGTGCTATAGACATTTATTTGACCCCTACCTACTCCAAGAGCATTTCCACACACTAAATTTATGATAATTTGTACATCCCTAACCCACTAAATATAAAAAAGGTGTCATAAATTGCTTACCATGTTAGTCAAAGCATATATGTTTTTTTAAGTCCAACTGAACAATTTCTTCCAGTTTTATTACCCAATAAAAATGAAGTTAAACCAACAATGGTATTAAGAGAGGATTAAGATTTATAGAACAAAAGAAATTCTAAGATGCTTTCCAAATTTTGCCCAAAGTAGCACATCTATCAAGGTTCTACTCTCCCTCTGGGTCGCTGATATCCGCAGATGTTCTGCTTGAAAAACACTATCATTAATGTAATCTCATGTATAATTTTTTAAAGGTAATGATGCCATCACTAAATACATTTTAGACAAGAAATAGTACCTCAAATCTAAAGGATCAATGGATGCATAAAACTGACTGTGGTTTTGGATGCCAAATTATTGTCTTATAGAGATAAAATATTTTCTAATTGTATATGTTTAAAACATTATTTTTCCTGAATCAATGAAACATAATTGATATCCATCCATGCTCCTTGTTTACATAGCCAGACATAATCTTTTTTAAGAGCAAGATAAACTTTTACAAAAGTCTCATAATTTTTATCTGTTAAGAGACTTATAGCAGGATTAACATCCAAAATCCTCGGCCTGGCACTCAAAGCTGCCCGCAGGCTGGTTCCATCTAATGGTGCCAAACACCTGTCCCATTGCAGCACACCCCTTGCCATGCTCCAGCTGCACCTTGCTGCTTGCCCTTCTCCAACAAAGACTGTGTTTCCATTTCCACACTTTGCTCCTGCATCTCCTTCAGGCTAGAATGCCCTTCTCAGCTTGCTTTTTTTCTTTTCTTTTTCTTTAATTCCAACCCCTTCGCACTTCCTCTTTCCAACCCTAAGTATTTGCTTTTTTCTCTGAAAGCCTCTGTCACTTTGCTTGTCCTATCACGGGTGTCACCTCAGTTGTTTGCATCCCTGTCTCCTTCAGGGAGCCTCTAGGCAGGAGATGTCCAATAATCGTATTTGTATTCCCAGAGCCTAACACAAGTGTTGGCCCATTGTCAATGCACAGCAATTGTTAAAAAATAAGTGAAAAGATAAGTGACTGAACAAATCAATGAATTAATTTTTACAAACATTGATCCAATGATCTCCTTTTGAAAGAGAAGCTATGTCACAAAAAGACTTTGAAACCACAAGTATTGATATTAATAGTTTTAATACCAATAATGCATGGACTCTGAATTACAAAGGGCATACTTACACTGAGCCTTAATTCAACATATATATCTCATTAGTGACAGTTAGAATGCTTTACATTGTAAGCAACAGGAACACAAAATGACTTAAGCAATGATGAATACTTATTTCACATGAAAAAATGTTCAAAAGTAGAACAACTCAAGAATTGACTCACTGAAGTCATTGAAGACCCCGGTTCCCTCCACGCATTTGCTTTTTGCAGCATGTCATCTTTTCCCATTATGCTGGCATCCTTCATGGTCTCAAGACGGCTGCTCAGTTCCAACCATTACATCAGATGTGACATCACTCTTGCCATTACGCTGCAAGCCCCTTGAAATAGGAACCTTCTCAATCTCAGTAAAACAGGAAGGTTTGTCACTCTACAGCAAACTCAAGACAAATGGCAATTTTTCCTGCACAAGTCTTCAGAACCTAAGAAGGAGGTATTTATGGGAAAGGAAACCACGTCTGCACTTACTTCACTGAACACCATGTTATCTATGAGGTTGAAAAACATTGTGAATCTTACTCAGTAAGTAAACCCCTATTAGTACAGATTAATTTTTTAATGCTGTCTTTCCGTAAGAGGAACCAGGTCTCCTTTTAAGAAATGACCGATTGTTGGACCGGAGCATGGAATACACAAGATGAGCCTGGAGCAACTCGAAGCATCATAAAGTAAAGATGTGCACAAAAAACAATGACAAGTAAGTCAAAGGGTCACAGAGTCAAACAGAAAGAGCTACTAATGGCCAAAGCTGGAACAATTTGAGCAACAAAACAACACAATTTTAGACTATAATACAAAGTTGGATATATCCATGGATATATACTGATATGAATAAATAAATAATTGAATAAATAAAGGAGGGAAAGAGACAAATCTTGTGGACAAAAGAATTTCCCTCAAAGGAGTGTGCTTAGTTACTTGCTTCCAAAATGCAGAGTGTGGAAAAAGTGGGTGACAGCTTTAAGGTGAAGAAAACTGGCAAACACTACCTTGTCCAGGTGGTCACGGTTAGCATCATCAGTGGTGAGTGACGTAACAGCAGGTACCTTAGTTATCATGGATGAGAACAGCACTTCACCTCTGCAGTCATCATTTTAAAAATAACCATAACCCCAGTCTAATCAGGAGAAACACACAAAACAAATGCACATTGAAGTATAGCCCACAAAATACCTGACCACCTCTCCTCGGAACTGTCAAGGTCGTCAGAAACCAGGAAGGTCTGAGGTGCTGTCGCATGCCAGACAAGGTCAAGGAAACCTGATGATTAAACCCAGTGTGATATACTGGTTTTGTCCTGGAACAGAAAAAGAAAATTAATAAAAAACTAGAGAAATCAAATAAAGTGTGGAGTTTGGTTCACAGTAACATACCAATATTTGTTTTTTGATTGTGACTAATCTACCATAGTGATGTATTAATAAGATGTGAACAATAGGAGAAATTGGATGAGGGGTATACTGTTATTCTCTGTACTGTCTCTGAAACTTTTCTTTAAATCTAAAACTAGTCTAAAATTAAAATTTTATTTTTTTAAAAAAAGTAAGCCATACATGTTGAAAGCATGATAAAAAGTTAAAAGGGAAAATTGATAAACTGGACCTTATCAAAATTTAAAATTTTGCTCAGTGAAAGACCCTGTAAAGAAGATGAAAAAACAAGCCACAAACTGGGAGAAAGTATTTGCAAACCAGATATATAACAAAGGACTCATATCTATAATATATAACAACTCTCAAAACTCAACAATAACAAAAAAAATCCAACTAGAAAATGGGCAAAAGACATGAAAAAAACATCTCATCAAAAAGAATATACAGATGGCAAACAAGCACATGACAAAAAGCTCACCATCAATATCCATTAAGGAAATGCAAATTAAAACCACAATGAACTACCACTTCACATCTATTAGAACAGCTGAAAAAAAAACGACAACACTAAATGCCAGTGAAAATATGGAGAAATGGAATCTTCGTACATAGGTGGCAGAAATGTAAACTCGTAAAACCACTCTGAAAAAAAGCAGGACAATTTCTTATTACAATAAACATGCACCTGTCGTATTAGCCCATGATTATTCTTCTAGGCATTTAGCCCGAAATGGGAAACTTAGGTTCAAAAAAGAAACCCATACACAATTAATTGTTCATAGCAGCTTTGTCAATTGTCCAAAACTAGAAACAACCCAAATATCTTTCATTGAGTGAATGTTTAAACAAACTGTGGTATATGCATAGCATGGAATATTATTAACAACAAAAATTAATGAACTATTGACACACATAACCTGGATGGATCTCAGAGGAATAGTGTTGAGGGAAAAATTTTTTTTAGGTTTACGTACCAGTGTATGTCTCTATTCTTGAAATGACAGAGTTATAGAGATGAAAAACAGAAGAGTGAGTTGCCGGGGTTTAGGCAAGGGATGGGGAGGAGAGGTTGGAGGGGTGCCCGTGGGTATCAGAGGGCTGTAAGAGAGAAGGGCGAGAGGTCCTTGCCAGGGAACTGTTCTGCGTGTTGACTGTGATGGTGATCACATGAATCCACAGATGTGATAAAATTGCACAGAACAAATGACACACATATACAAATGAGTGCGTAGAAAACTGGTATAGTCTAAATAAGGCTCTCTCTGTATTATCCCTTACAACTGCATGTGAATTTACAATGATCCCAACATTAAAAGGTTTAAAAATAATGCAGTCAATATGGGAGAAAACACCAGGCTATGACAGGTGATTTTTTTTTATATTGAAATATCTCAATTATCATCACCTAGTTTTGTCTAACCAATTCCGGGAAAAAGAGAAAATTAAAAGTGCCCTAAAATGGAGTAGCTATCTAACCCAGCACCTGTCATAATCTGTCAATATGTCCCAAGGACCACAAGCTCAGCAAATGCAAGCTCTACTCTACAAAAATCCAAGAACCCAGCATTTGTACTATGCTGTTGTGGACTTGTTGTGTGAGCCTTTAGGAAGACATTTTCTGCTTAATTCTATGTAGGACAAAGCCCAAATCCTGTGGTATATCTCGAAGTTCCCCTAGGTTGATGATGATTTATTCATCTCTGCTCTTCAGAGACAATTGCTCAACCAATTATAAATTTACCTATTGACACTATTGTTGAATACATTTTTCCTCTATGAGAGATTATTTTTTATTTTAAATGTCTTGTTGAAATCAAGATCGTTTTTATCTGCAGCATTCCCTCATCTATGTTTGTCATGTAAAAACCCTCTAAGAAAATGTGGATGATCCTCCACGGCCTGGTTTTAGGTAATCCATTCTGACTCATCAAGACTTCTGTCTTTCATTGAAATGCTCTAAATATGTTAGAGAGTTTGTCGGGAAACAGTACTCAATCTTCGAATCTATAATCTAACGATGTACTTTTATTGCATTTTTTCAAAATTGGAACAATGGTTACAGTCTTTACAAATGCTCACAGTCCAGAAAGATGTGTAGACAAACAGGGAGATGTACAAAATGTACAAACAGGGAGATGAGAAATAGACGGGAGTAATTTTGCCTTAATCAAGAGATTTGGGAGTTTTAGGCTTCATAGTGCATGTGAGCTTTGAGCAGATTCTAATGAATAATAAGTGTTTAATTAATGGTTGTTGAATAAATGATTAATGAAAAATCAATAAGAAGAGTATGCTCGTATTTGTACAAGATACATGTTTTTGTTTATAATAGGAATAAACTCAAAATATCTAAGTGACATTAAAAAGGCATTGGTTAAATAATGCATAGCATATCACTATAACAGTTGTTAAAATAAATGAGAAAAAGCTTTATGTATTTATATGGAAAGATGCCCAAAATATCATATTAGGTAGAATAAATGAAAACAGAAAATTGCTAAGTTATATACATATAATTATGCATATATACATGCATAACCGTACATAAAATATCATTTTATTTAAATATAATAATAGACTTTTTGGTATATACATAGAAATATAAAAAATACACAATAAATTATTAACAATTGTCTATATGGGGAAGGAGAATGGGCACTTTTTTATGTTCTATTTATGCCTATAATGTTTGATTCTTGGTGTAAGCATTGCACAGAATGAAAACAGAATCTAAGAAGACAAGTAGGCATTGCACCTCAAAGAAGCAAAGGGTGGTACAGCTGAGGAACAGCTTTTTTAAGTGTCACATTTAGGGGCACATCTAAGGCATCGTCTAGGAGTTGGAGACTGAAGAATGATGTTTGGTAGCATCTTAGTTAACACGCTTGGTCTTCATGTTTTCTACAGAGAATGGGATTTTAAGAAGGGGCAAAAATCATCAAGCCTGCATTTTAAAAGGTAACTCTTCATTATTTTCACCCTTAATTAGGGCACCTCTGCCCATCTTGGGGCTATATTTTGAGGTCACTTGAGCCACGCTCACTTTTTTAGATGTCACTTCCACGCCCGTTATTCCTCCTCTGATTCCCAGTGGGCTGCTCCGAGACTGTGTGGTGAGAGCCCTGTTCTGGTGCCACGCTCCCTCGTGAGCCCCCTTTCCTTCAGCATGCAGTGCCTATTAGCTTTTCTCTCCTCTGAGTCATGAGTCTGTAGTGGATTCTGCTTCTCTTCTCTTTGCTTCTATAGGTTCTGCAGTAACATGATCACTTCCCCATTTTCCATCATTTCCACACCTGTAACCAGTTTTTCCTTATTCAAAGTAAATCCAAAGCAGGTTTTTCTCACTAATTCCTCTAATTCCCAAGGACCAGCACCCTCCCTGCTGAGCTAAGGAAACCGATGCCCCAAACAAGATAAGTGCCCAGTTTAAATCCCAGAGGCAGAAGCAAAATCAGGGCTCCTTGCTTTGATTTTCAATTTGGCATCTTTACATTGAACGACTCCCAAAAGCAGAAGATGGTGGGTGGGGGTGGTTAAGAAGCGATTTTCTTCTTTGAGCTAGACTTTCCTCTTACATAGGTAGATCTCTTACAGAAAGTAGATATGAATGCAAAAAAGAAATTATATCTTTAAAAAAACATAATTTAAATCCCAGATAGACCATTTCTTGTCTTCACCTCAAACTCTGATCTTTGAAAGAGGCCCATTTAATATCTTCTTACAACACAACATGAGGCTCAGTATTTTAGTAGGAGTTGATGAAGACGTCTAAATCCTATTAGTCTTGTCTCTTCAGGTCTCATTTACTCTTAAATACAAGCTGGGGAAGATTTGCAGTGGAATATTTCTACCTATTCTCACCTACCTGTCTACTGTCCTGCAATGTCAACCTCCTCATACGACATCACCACCAGACTAAAATACTATTTTCACAAAGGAGACAGCAGGGAAAACCAATTTTGTCCACATGCACTTGGACTGTGTTAATGCCTTTAGAAGATTCAGCTCTGCCCCATGCAGACTTCAGGAAATGAGTGGAAAGCTATGAAGCGTCCCTAAAACACAGAGGGAGAATTTCTGCCAGCACGAGGGCTGTGTTCTCCCACATTCTAAGGCCACAGCAGGTAATGAAGAGAATCATAAAGGGAAATCATCCACTGAGCAAGGAGGCCTGAGCACCTGCTGCACTCAGGAAGGCAACACCAGGAGCTTGGAGCAAGGTCGAGACAGGATGCAAGGTCCCAGCAGATGCAAGTGATGTTTCTGCAACAAGGACAGGTAGGGGACCCGTCATTGTCAGTAGGATTATACATACTTTCAGTCACAAATGGATGTGCAGCAGAAAATAGTGTTCCTCAAACCACCTGGCTAGTCTCTGGTTGAGAAGGTCTTGGAAATAAATAAAACATATCACCAGCCCACGGCTTTGTGTGATCATCCTTTCCTGGCCACAGGACACAGATAATGAAATAGTCATTCTCCCTATTTACCTAGAACAAATGATTACTTTCCCTAAACCAGTGGACAAGATTGTTATTTAAAACTCAGTGACAGCCACTCCTCATGGTTCAGTGGAGCCTTGGGTTGGAGCATGGGATCATAGCATTTCAGAGCTAGAAGGAGCCTTTCAATTTACCTAAGGTCATTTCATGTACACCCATTATCACCAACTCGCTCCTGGCTCCAGCCTTTCTTCTCAGCACTCTGGTCAGGCTACGTGAGTTTGTCATCAAGCTCTTTGTTTGGAACAACTTTTACTCATCTGCTGCCTGAAAATTTTTTCTTATCCTTCCAGGGTGACTTTCCTTCGAAGCCTTCCCACCAATCCCAGACACGCTAAAGCCACTTCAGGACCCTGTGTCTCTTTATATATATTTTTATTATTACACATAAAATGTTGCATTGGAGTTACTTGTTTGTTTACCTTTCTTCTCTCCCAATTTTCAAAAAACAAAACAAAAAGAAAAGCAATCCCAACAAGGTTCTAACTTATTTGAGGACAAAGACTTTATTTTATATTCTTATCATATGTGGAGGCAGATAGATTAAGGGATAAAGAAGAGGGAGGAGTTTGAGTTACAATGAAATCAGGGTGGATATAAGCAATTATATCTGTATACACACATAAGAGTGTATTCTCTACATGCTAACCTTTGGCATGCTTTTATGTGGTTGCAATGTTATTTGATGATTAGGGCTAATATTTTTAGCCATTCACAACATTTTCTAAATAGAGACCTATGAAAGAACAGGGAGGGTTTTCAAATCCTCTCTTAATCATTGCAAAATAAAAGAAGAAAAGTGACTGTGTGGTTTTAGCGAAAAGGCTTTTCTGTTTCAATACTGAGCCTGAGGCAGCAATTTAAAATGGCATCTGAGAAGCCATCCCTGGTGTAGCATCTTCCTTCTCACCACTAAAATGCTGAAGAATACAGAAAAAGCATAACTCTTGCACTACTCGCCAAGATCTAGAGCTGACAGTTCTGGTGGAAGAATCTGGGAAAATTTCCAGATTCACCAAAGTCCCCAAACATAGAGCCCAAAAGAGTGGCCCATCCATGCTCTGATGCTGGAGAAACCTCCATACAGTTTTCCACAGTGGTTGTACTAATTTACATTCCCACCAGCACTGTACGAGAGTCCCTTTTCTCTACATCCTCACAGGCATCTGTTATTTTTTGCCTTTTTAATAATAGTCATTCTGATTGGTGTAAGATGATAACTCCATGTGGTTATAATTTGCATTTCCCTATGATTTTTCTCTGAGTCTCCCTTCTTTCCCAACAGGCTCCCTGCATGTGGGGTTCTGGTGACCTCCCTGAGGCCTGAAGACCCATGACCTCCCAGTCCAAGAGCTTTGCAGAGCCAGCTCTGGTCTTGCTTCCACACTTCCAGGGGCAGGCTCTGAGCAGTCCAGCATAGCTGGCGGTCTGCAGTGCCAAGAGAGGATGGTTGCGTGACATAGCGCAGCACACGGGCCCATTCCTGAATGCTGAGGCAGGCCCTCTAAAAGTGTTCTTCAACCTTCCAGAAAATGACTGTGAAAGATGGAGAGAAAGATGATGGGCCTCATCAGATTCTGGAATATATAGATAGTGGTTTTCTAGGGCTGCTGTAACCAAATGGCACAGGCCAGGTGGCCCAGGCTGTGGAGATGTATTGTTTTACAGTTCTTGAGGCTGGGAGTCTAAGAAGGTTGGTTCCTTTTGAGGCTGTGAGGAAAGTATCTGCTCCACGCCTCTCTCCTTGGCTTGTACATGGCTATTTTCTCCCTATGTTTCTTAACATCTTCTTCCCTCTATGCCTGTCTTGGTGTCCAAACTTCCCCTTTTTATAAGGACTATTGTCATATTGGATTCAAGCCCATACTGATGAATCCACTTTAACTCAATTACCTCTGCAAAGATCCTATCTTCAAATAAAGTCACATTTTGAGGTCCTAGGGTTAGGAATTTGGTGGATGGATTTGGGAAACTGGGGACACATTTCACACAATAATATTATAGCTCCTAAAAGTGAGGTCTTTTTGCATAGACAGCACGCTGGGAAGTCTAGTATTTGATCTCCTACCATTTCAGAGTGGCATCCTGCCTTAACCCCTCCAGAGTTGCTCATGTTAAATGCACGTCATAGACTGAGAACTGAATGACGGGTTATGTGACACCAGCTGGCCTTTCACTTGTGGCTCTGGGAATGCCATGTATAAGCAGACTCAAATGGCTAGGAGTCAGCCTAGTAACTAAAACAATGCAAAACAAGACAGCAACAACAAAACCACACTTACTGTTATCATACTGGTAGAAAGTTAAAACAAGACTCCATTTTGAAAAGAGTGTGGTTAGATGAATACACATGTGTTGCTCATGGAAATGAAAAATGAAACCACATTTCTGGAAACAATATGGGTGGTTTAATCAAGAGTATTAAAAAAAAGTTGTATAATTTGACCCAGCATCTCTGATTTTAGAAATTTTTCCTCACTAACAAGGGCTGTATTGAAACTTTTCAACAAAACAATATTCTTCCCAACACCAATTATAACAGTAAAAGAAAATTGGAAAATAACCTCAATGTCCAACAAAAAGGAATATGACATATTCATATGAAGGAGTACTACACTGAAACTGAGTGTGAGTATTTTCAAATAATTAGTTTTAATGATAAAAATTTTTATGATATAATATTAAGTGAAACAAATTATGAATTTATAATATATCTTTTAACTATTTTTGTTTAAAATATTATCATAAAAGAAATAATAGAAATCTTAGCAGTGATTATTTCTTGGTAGTAAGATGAGAGATTATTTTTATTTTTTAATTTCCATATTTCCTAAACTTCTTACAAGAAGCATATTTATAAATTACCCTTCTGAAGCAAAAAGAAGAGAATTTTTAAAACATTCTGCTTCTCTTTCTATTTCCACTTGTCTTCTCTAGCTTTGCTTTCCACCAAGGCTAGAGACAGCACAACAACTAAGCGCTCATGTAATCTATTACCTTCTGGGATCCGTTAGCTTCAGGTCTACTTTTCCTCACTGTTGCATCCATTGTAACTTCATCCATATTCTGATGCTCAGGAAAATTGCATAAGTATCTCAATTTGTTTGCCCTGCTATCACTAAGTAAGAATGCACTTGCCGCTTTGCTTCAACTTGCATGGTGACGGTGGTGGAAACGCTTTAGTGAATAGGAAATTGACTAACCATGGAATCATGTTAAGATTTATAAGGACTTGAAATAGCAACATCCTGGCAGAATTACGGTCTCATGTAGACTATATTTTTCTATATTTCTTTTGTAGTTGCTACCTTGGAGTTCCTCCATAATAGAAATATGCCATTCTTCAATTACTAATATAAATATGTAAATATAAATAAAGCGACATTATTAGTATGGCATTACTAACTTGTTAGGAACTCTTCCAATTCTTTCTTTTCACTTCTGACAACATAATTTTTTAAAGAAAGAATTTGATCATGTTAATTTCCGAGTGTGGAATTCCTTTAGTGGATGCTGTGTTGTGCTACCTAGGTCTCCATTCAGGTATGAGCACTCACTCTCCACAGGTGCTGGCAGCCTTGGGCAGGACAAATCTGAAGGGTCATCTGTGCGAGATCTGCCCTGTAGGTCACTTCTTCCCTCTGCACAATTCTCCTTGCTTGTTTCCCTAAGATATTGTTCCTATGAACACTCCCAAGTAAATAACTGCATGCAAATCAATCTCTGGTACCCCAGGAGTGGTCTCAGGAAGCTGACTCTAAAATGTGGTCACTAAATGGGGTCTAAAATGGGGCCATGGACTACCCCTGATCAGCTGGCTATGAGAATCCTATAGCCAGTGGCAAGTGAAACATGAATAATCACAGGCATCCTAAAGCAGTGAAATTGCTAAAACTTTCCTCAGTAGTGAACTGGGATGGTAGATCAATGGAAAGGAAGGTACCAGAATGAGAATCATCTCAGTACTTGAGAAATTTCAGGGAAGCAGAAATTATAAGAACTATGGAATTAGGTATCTATTTTTTTGGTGCAATCAATGCACTGAAAAAAAAAAAAACAACAATGAAAAACTGAGGGAAATTAATCTAAATCTAAGAGTCAGAGGGCTTCATTGCATGATATAAAGTGCCTCTCATCTGCTGAAGGGCAGAAAAGCTTAGGATCAAGCCGAGCACATGCTTATAAGAGCAGCAGAGGTTCAGAGAAGGTTAAATTCTCAACCCTCACAAGTCTTATATGCCAAGATGAGAGCCCTTGGAAACAATATGGGATATACGAGTTAATGCACTTGAAATCATGATTGTTACAGACCTCTGAAATCTCTGCACCTGCCAAAGCAGCCTACTCTTTTCTGTTGCATGCCAGGACCCTCCTCCTTGCTTGACAATGAAGAGTAGCCTCTGCCTGGCAAGACAGCACACACCTCTTTTGGTATCCCCACATCCCCTCCTTGACACAGATCAATAATGAGGGTGAAGTCATAGGATAAACTTGTCAGCAAGGTAATAGGCCTACTGAGAGAGGAAGGAACTATATCCCAAAGAAGCCACAAGACCTAGTCCATGTGTACCAGCAGGAGGTGATATATGGGATTGCTTCTTGAAGGTGCTGGATGAAGGGAGGTGAAAAAGCTGTATAAGAGAGAGTATATTGATATGGAAGTACTCTCCCATGATACAGGATTTAACATCCTGGCAATGACCCTGTCATGCTTTAATGGTTCTTGAAACCTTGGGGAAAGCAATGGTCCATGTACATGAAGTCGACATGGCAGAAAGGCCACGGGAGACAGTGGAACAGGGGATCAAAGGCTCAGGGAAATGGACATGGTAGAGGGAATGTGCTAAGCAGGCCCAGAAAACCAATCAGATGACTGTGGTCTGTGGGCAACATGAAGGATACTGTTTACCAAAACAGTAAGAAATGCACTGGCTACAGGGACAACTGAATTGTGTCATTGAGAATCTCAGAGATGACTGGCTCTGTGGGCCAGGACTGATTGTAGGAGATGACATTACAGAGCTGGACTTCCTGACAGCAATGTGGATGACAAAAATCCCAAAATAATAGAGGTTGAGTGGTGCACTTAAATATTAGAAGCAAGAGGGGACAATTTTCCTAATAAATGCAAGGTCGTTGTAGCAGCCAAAAAGCTGTGGAGGTAATAGAATATGTCCTACAGACAACATAGATGAGTAGACAACAAGTGTGATGTGCAGTCTATACAATCAACGTTAGTCAAAGACGGATGATCAGTGGGCTGAGCAATAACTGCCCCTGTAAAATGTCACAATGACTTTCCCAGTTTCTGGACTTACAGGTCAGACAAATCCCACATCCTGAAGGAGAGTCCAGGTCTCCAGGAGGAAGAAGCCTGCAGTACTATGGCAAGTGTCACCACTTATGTTATTTCCAGTCCTTTTCTAAAATGACAGAGGGCCTTCTACTTGAGTAATCAGTCTTAAAGTGTGGAAAGGAAAATACTTAAATATTTCAATACTGTGTACACCGTGTCCAAGGTCAAAGGATATGGAGAGACGCATGTCTCCCTGTTAGAGAGAGGGCACACGGGCTGATGAGAGTGGGTGAGAAATATGAAGATATTTCTCTCTCATGGTAATGCCTGCCAGAGAGCATCCACCACAGAAGGAGTACTATGCAACCAAGCAGACAGATCAGCCGGCCAGTTGACATCAGCCAAGCTCTGTCACCAGCCACCCACAGCCTGGCACAATGGGAGCATGAATGGAGTCACCGTGGTAGCAGCGATGTGCATCAGCTCCTACTCTCCATGGATGATCTAGCCTTGGCCACCACCAAACATCCAACCTACCAGCAACAGAGACCAAAGCCGAGTCCCCAGTGGAACATTATCCCTCAAGGAAATAAACAAGCCACCTCTTATATTTAAAAAACAATCGGGAACAAGCAGCAGCAAGAGGTGGACATTAGTGGATGTTGTTGTCTGCTACCCAAATGCCCCCTTTAGGGCTTAGGGTTCGGGGGGTCTGCTGAGAGCGTTGACAACTGATGGTTCTCAGCTGTCCTCCAGGAATTCCCGGCAGCCAAGCAAGACCTTGGAGTACTGCTCACCCAAGTTTTGTTCTAACACCAATTGTCTGATGTCAGCTGGATGTCCTACCATTCAGTTCAGTTCTGACACTAATTTCCCAACATTAGTGCACACTTCATAAGTTAAGGGCAAAGTCCCTCACAGACTGCCCCCACCTCAAGTGTTAGCCATGAGTCTTGGAGACCACCTGCATTTCTGACGAACCAGCTCTAAATCTGAACATTCCTGTGACCCCCTCAGGTTGGATAATTTTCTGGAAAAACCCACAGAACTTAGTGATGTGCTATACAGACGGTGCCCAAATTACAATACTTCAACTTACAAATTTTTGGCTTTAAGATGGTATGAAAGTGATACGCATTCAATAGAAATGGTACTGTACTTTGAATTTTTTTTCTTTAAGAGACAGAGACTCACTCTGCCACCCAGGCTGGAGAGCAGTAGCA
>CAUYSK010064166.1:0-10112 GCA_963575035.1 Avahi laniger | reverse complement strand
CTCTGCCAGTAAGCAGGACTTCAGGCCAATGGATCTCCCCTGGCTGTGACATGGGCTGGGAGGTTCCCTACCCAGAATCGCAGCCTGAGCTGGGTGCACAGCCCTCTTTTGGGAGGAGGATTGCCACTCAGGCATGCTCATCTGCCCCTGAAGACACACATTCCTCAGTAGGCTCTTTCACAGATCTCCCTTCTGTTCCCCAGGGCAGTGTGATCCTGACCTGGGTGTACAGAGTCTGGTCTGCAGGCCTGTCCCCTGGGCCCTGGAGATCAATCCCTGATCCTGCCAGGGGGAAGGGCTGGTCTCGAATCACCCACAGGGTGCCCAAGCTGGATCAATTTCACTCCACCTCGGGATTTTCCCCGCTCTCCTGGAGTCACCAGGCAAGCAGCACTTGAGAGGGCTGCTGACTAGGGAGCTCACAGTCTGTGCACCCCTCAGTCTGCTGTAGGGCCCCAAAAGGAAAGGTCTCATTCCTTGGAGATGACTCTGTGTGATGGCTAAATTGTCTCTCTGGGCACCCACGGATAGGGAAGGGGAAGGAGAGAATGGAGCAATATGGTGTCTGCCAATAGGCTTGGGTCTGCGCGTGGGGAGGTGCCCTAAGGGAGGTGGGAGCCTGGTGCCATGTCCATAAGAGGCCACCGCTCACTGGCGGCAGCCGTCTCTGGGCTGGTGTTGGCAGGTCTCTCTAACTGCTCCGGAGCCCACCAGCAGTTGGAGATGCAAGGGAGGGGAAAGTTATCTGCTCCACCTATCCTTGTCACTGGTCTCCAAGCCTCTCAGGGACTTTTCTCCTTCCAGTTCTCCTCCACAACATCTTCCCGTGGAGTCTCCTGTAGTTTCAGCCACCCTTCTTTCCGACCCTCACCCGATGTATGTTTTTCTGCTGATTTATTTTTTTCACTTTCTTCTAAAATCTGTCTTTTTTGCAGAGACACTCTGACTAGTACCTTTTCTAGTCCTCCATCTTGGCTCCTTACAGCCATCATCTTCAAAACACTTTCCCCACTATTACTCTTTTTAATACCCTTTACTAAGGTAGGAGATGCCCTCCTGAAAGTCTTTGTCTTCTACTCAGGTTTCTCTATCCCTGAAAACTATCTCCTGAAACTTGAAAATGTAATTTTTCTCTCTGTTCTCCCGTGTGTCCCATTCAGGATCTCTGCACTGCAGGACAGCCCAGACACTCACCTGGCTTCAGCGATTTTTCCTCCATCGATGCCAGAATGTGTCATCACATACAAATGTTTTGCTTTCCCTGTTCCGCAATAGCATTTTTATTTCTATGAAGTGTGGTTGTTGAGAACACTTACACTAAATACTTTGAACCTTTCCAGAGAGTTTCCCCATTGCTATTTTAGGATTGAGCTTGGTATAGAGTAAAGTACAGTATACTGGCCTGGGGTAGGTAGAGACAGATCAGAAGATCTGCCCCTTCTGGATTCATCATCTTGGAAACATCACTGATTATTTAGTTGCTTAGCCTGTAAAATAAGAGAGGATGGATTTCTGAGGCTAATTTCTGAGGAGATGATCTCAGAGGTGTCTGGTTCTGTAATAGGTGGAATTCTGAATAATTCTTTCCGCGCATTGAGTGGAGGAAAGTGTTTGGTACCATCTGTGTTGCCAGATCAAGGAAACACAGCTAAAGAAAGCTGTTCTTTCTAACACAATTTTCAGTGCAAGTGCAGAATGCTGTGGCCTTATACTGGATCATGAAACATGTCAAGGATGGTTTATTGGTTTATAACAAGGATAAAAATATTTTAACAGTTTAAAAGGAAAGTTCATTCACCCTGCATTTCTTATCATAGCTTCCTTTCTTTTCTTCTTTCCTTTCTTCTTTTGTTTAATATTTATCATAGCAACTATGACTTGTGATTCCTAACATGGGTGTGGCTTTAATGTAGCATGCTTTCACTCTGCATGGTTGATAGATAGCATGAAATATTTCTATAAGCACATGGAGTGCTTATGTGTACATCAAGCCACTGCTTTGAGTTAACTTTTCTGTTGCAGTATCTCCTTGGACTTTTTATTTTGGTAACAGCTATCTTGAGATATAATTCATATATCTCACTATTCACCCACTTAAAGTGTCTAATACAATGATTTTTAGTATTTTCCTAGACTTGCATAACCATCATTGCAATCGATTCTAGAATAAAAAGAAACCCTGTATCCATTACCATCACTCCCTTTTCCCTCACCCCCAGCCCCTGGCAACTACTGTCTACTTTGTCTTTATGGATTTGCCTATTCTGGACCTTTCATAGAAATGGAATCCACAATATCTGATTCCTTGTGTCTGGCTTGTTTCACTTAGCATAACATTTTCAATGTTCATCCGTGTTGTAGTGTTCATCAGTGCTTCGTTCCTTCTAGTGGCTAAAGAATAGTCCATTGCATGGATACAGCACATTTTGTTTATCCATGGAGGAACTATAGCTTCCTTTACCCCTCTGATTTCTCAAACTTAGTCTGAAAACTCTGCTAAGAAATGTTAAACTTCCACAAGTCATCTGATGGGAAAGCCACAGCTGCTTCCTTCACCAGAATCTGCCTTAGGTGTAGGCTGGAGAGGGCGTCCCAAGCTGTTTGTGTGAAGGCAGCATGAAAGCTGGTTGACCCTTTGTTAAGAACACGAGACTTCTGAGACAGACTGCCTGGGTTGGAAGCTTGGCTTTACCACTCATTCTCAAGCAGTGCTTATCCCCTGTAAGCCTCAGTATTCTCGTCTTCAAAACGGGAATTACACTGGTACCTCTCTGTGGCAGAAACTGCCAGTCAGCCCTAGTTACCATCCTCACTTCTAAAGCAATAAAGCCCCATATTTTGACTAGACACATGGCTTCCCAGGATGGAGATGGAATTTATAAGTCCCTCTTTTAGTTAGGAATGGCCAAATCTCTACCTTCTGGCCAAAGATACACAAGCAAAAGCATTATTTAGCAGCTCCTAAGAACCTTCTTTAGAAGACATCTGAAACATACCTCTTTTCTTTTTTAACTTGTGTCTTCCTCCCTCCTCTCCAGAAGCAGAAAGTATAATCTCAGACCATGCAATCAAGGCCAAGAATACAATGCCTACAAAATAGGATCTGGTCCCTGAAGTAGGAGGCTGTAAGTCACAGAACCTAAGCGTGTGGCACAGGATTCACTGAGGTGGTCAGGTGGTAGGTGAGAATATACAGGTATTGCAGCCTAGAAATCTGGTGAACCTTGCTGTATGCTGATGAAACATTTGGTAAACACTATTCCTTGAGTTTTTTGGGAAACTGCCCAGGGACAGACTTAGTCTGCAGCATTAGGAAACTGGCAGGAAAATTTTATGATGTAGTGTGTCGGCTGTTTCTTGACACTCTTGACTTGGTAGAAATGAGCTGGCCAGGGGCTGCAGTGGTGGGCATTGGTGGAGGGGAGGATGGCTGCACCGAGGCAGAGGCTACATTTTCTTTTACAACCTTTACATAGCATCACTTCAGCTGAATCCTATTGGCTAACGAGTAATCAAGGTCAGCCTAGATTCAAGGGCCTGGGATCCCTCTCAGTGGCAAGGGGATGAAAGAATTTGCAGATGTTTTAAAATTGTCACAGTTCCATAATGAGTTTAGTTATTTTTTTTATCATTGGGTATTACTTGTTTTCTGCTATTAAAATAATATTATGATAAACATCTTCATGTATATAGCTTTTTTTTTATGAAAGTAGGATTACTAAATCAAAGGATCAAATGATATAGTTTTTCATCTGGTCCCTGAAATATTGCCATGTGACTTTCTAAAAGGATGGTGCCAATATATAATGCTATATGCAATGTAGTGATGATATTTCCAATATACTATTACTAGCTATATAAATTACCATTACACTTTAATTTGGTTAACTTAATATGTAAAATGTGTACCTTAATGTTTATTTATATTGTTTTTATAATTGACAAAGTTGTCTTTTATGTTTGTGAATTTTGTCTTACATTCTTCTGGTTTATTTACTTAAGTCTTAGTGGCCATTATAAATTGCATTAACTTTTATGTGTCAAAAATATCAATCACTTCTATATTATATTTTCTCAGTTTACTTTTTTTTGATTAATAATTTTCCTTGGAGGGCAGGCATTTCAAATTTTTTCTATCAAATCCGTTCATTGTTCTACATTCTTTCATCACATTTATAGTACTTAGAATGTTTTTCCTCCTCAAAAATTTCCAGATGTACTAAACTATCAATTATATGAGTGTCATTTATATTTTCATGGTTGGAGCTTTATATTTACCTTCTTAATTCATGTAAGATTTATTTATTATATTACTTGGGTCTAAAATCATTTTTTCCATAATATCAATCAGAAAAGTCAAATTATTGAATATTTCTACATTCACCTTTATTGATTTATAATGTCATTTTATAATATATTAAATTCTTATTTTTTTATTTCAAAGTATACAGCAGTTCAAATATTTTTGGTTACATGGATTGCTCTTATAATGCTTCAGTCATGGTTATAAGTGTGCCTGTCACTTAGACAGTGTTCATTGTACTCTTTAGGTAGGTTTTTGCCTGTATCCTCCTCCCCTCTCCCCACTGGTTGATTTATGTTGAGTTTTACTTCCCTCTATGCACATGTATGCTCACTGGTTAGTTTCAGTTTAATAGTGAGTACATGTGGTGTTTGTTTTTCCATTCTTTGGATACTTCACTTAGGATAATGGTCTCCAGTTCCATCCAAATTGTTGCAAAAGGGATTAAGTCATCCTTTTTCATGGCTGAGAAGTATTCCATGGTATACATATACCACCTTTTGTTAATTCACTCATGAATTGATGGGCACTTGGGTTGTTTCCACATCTTTGCAATTATGAATTGTACTGCAATAAACATTCCAGTGCAGGTGTCTTTTTGATAAAACAACTTCTTTTCCTTTGGGTAAATACCCAGTAGTGGGATTGCTGGATCAAATGGTAGGTCTACTTTTAGTTCTTTGAGGAATATCCATACTGTTTTCCATAGAGGTTGTACTAATTTGCAGTCCCACCAACAGTGCATACGCATTCCTTTCTGTCTGCATCCACATCTATTGTTTTTGGACTTTTTAATAGAGCCCATTCTAAAGGTTAGGTGATATCTCATTGTGATTTTGATTTGCGTTTCCCAGATAATTAGTGAAATTGTACATTTTTTGTATATTTATTGGCCATTTGTCCATCTTCTTTTGAGGAGCTTCTGTTCATGTCTTTTGCCCACTTTTTAATGGGGTTGTTTGTTTTTTTCTGGCTAATTTGATTGAGTTCTTTGTTGATTCTCGTTATTAGTCCTCTATCAATGTATAGTTTGCATGTATTTTCTCCCATTCTGTAGGTTGTCTATTTGTTTTGTTAATTATTTCCTTGGCTATGCAGAGGCTTTTTAATTTAATCAAGTCCCATTTATCTACTTTTGTTGTTACTGTGATTGCCATTAGGGTCTTATTCATAAATTCTTTGCCTAGGCCTATATCTAGAAGAGTTTTTCCAACATTATCTTCTAGAATTTTTACGATTTCATGCCTTACATTTAAGTCCTTTATCCATCTTGAATTAATTTTTGTAACTTGTGAGAGACATGGATCCTGTTTCATCTTCTGCACGTGGATATCCAATTTTCCCAGCACCATTTACTAAATAGGGATTCTTTTCTCCAATGAATTTTGTTGTTTGCTTTGTCAAAGATCAGTTGGCTGTATGTGGATGGTTTTGTATCTGAGTTTTCTGTTCTATTCCATTAATCTATGTCTCTATTTTAGTGCCAATAGCCATGCTGATTTAGTTACAATAGTGTTATAGTATAGCTTGAAGTCTGGCAATGTGATGCCTCCCAATTTGTTTCTTTTTCTTAAGATTGCTTTAGCTATTCAGGCTCTTTTCTGATTTCACACATATTGTAGAATTATTTTCCATATGTATGTGAAATATGTTGGCATTTTGATGGGTATTGCTTTGAATCTATAAATTACTTTGGGTAGTGTGTACCTTTTAACAATGTTGATTGCACAAATCCATGAGCATGATATGTATTTCCACTTGTTTGTGTCACCTTCAATTTCTTTCCTCAGTGTTTCTTAGTTCTCTTTGTAGAGATCTTTCACCTTCTTGGTTAAGTATATTCCTAGGTATTTAATTTTCTTTGTAGTAATTGTGAATGGTATTGAGTCTTTCATTTGACTTTTAGTTTGACTGTTATTGGTGTATAGGAATGTCACTGATTTGTTTACATTGACGTTGTAACCTGAGACTTTGCTGAATTTATTTATCAATTCCAGGAGTCTCTTGGTGGAATCTTTGGGGTTTTCTAGGTATAAGACCATATCATCTTCAAAAAGCGATAGTTTGATCTCCTCTTTCCTAATTTGGATACGGTTAATTTACTTATCTTGACTGATTGCTGCTGATTGCTCTGGCTAGGACTTCCAGCACTATATTAAACATAAGTGGTGACAATGGACACCCTTGTCTTGTTCCAGTTCTTAGTGGGAATGCTTTCCATTTTTCTGCATTCAGTATGATGTTGGTTGTGGGTTGTCCTATATGGCTTTTATAATTTTGAGATATGTTCCTTCTATGCCTAGTTTGTTGAGGGTTTTTATGATGAAAGGGTGCTGAATTTTGTCAAATACTTTTTCTGCATCTATTGAGATGATTATATAATCTTTGTTTTTGCTTTTGTTTATATGATGAGTCACATTTATGGATTTGCATACAAGCAACCATCCTTGCCTCCCTTGGATAAAGCCCACTTTGTCATGGTGGATTATTTTTTTGATATGCTGTTGAATTCAGTTTGCTAGTATTTTACTGAGAATTTTTGCATGTATATTCATAATGGATATCAGTCTGTAGTTTTCTTTTTTTGTTGTGTCCTTTCCTGGCTTTCATATCAAGGTGATACTGGCTTCATAGAATGAGTTGGAGAGGACTCACTTTTTTGTGATGTTATGGAATAATTTCTGCACAATGGGTACCAACTTTTCTTCTTTACAACAAATTTGGTTGTGAATCCATCTGGTCTTGGACTTTTTATTGTTCAAAGTTTTTTATTGCTGCTTCAATCTTCTTGCTCATTATTGATGTGTTTAGGAATTCTATTTCTTCCTGATTGAGTCTTGGGAGGTTATGTGTTTCCAGAAATTTGTCCATTTCCTCTATGTTTTTGAGTTTATGTGCATAGAGATTTTCACAATATTCACAGATGTTATTTTGTATTTCTGTGTTATCAGTTGTAATATCTTCTTTTTCACTTTTAATTAGCTTGTTTGAGTCTTTTCTCTTCTATTCCTAGTTAATCTAACAAGAGGCCTATCAATTTTGCTTATCTTTTCATGGAACCAACTTTTTGTTTTGTTGATCTAATGTATAATTTTCTGTTTTCAATTTCATTTAGTTCTGCTCTGATCTTTGTTATTTTTTTTTGCTCTGATGGCTTTATATTTGGTTTGCTCTTCTTTTTCTCATTCCTTGAGACGTGTCATTAGATTGTTAATTTGCGATCTTTCTGACTTTTTGTTATACGCATTTTAGGCTATGAACTTCACCTCCCCCCTGAGACTGCTTTTGCTGAGTCTCAAAGATTTTGATAGCTTGTGTCTCTTTTGTCACTCAGTTTGAGGAATCTTCTGATTTCCATCTTAAATTCATCATTGATCTAATAATCATTCAGTAGCAGGTTGTTTACTTCCCATGACTTTGTGTGAAATTGGATGTTCTCTTGGAGTTGATTTCTAGTTTTATTCCACTGTGATCCATGAAGATACATGATATGATTTTAATTTTTTGAGCGATGGTTTGTGGCCTAAAATATGATCAATCTTGGAGAATATTCCATGTGCTAATGAGTAGAATGTGTGTATTCAGTAGTTTTTGGTAAAATGTTCTGTAAATGTCTGGTAGACTCAATTGTTCCGTAGTCCCATTTAAGTCCAGTGTTTCTTTCTTTATTTTCTGCTTGGATGATTTGTCCAGTTTTGTCAGTGGGGTGTTGAAGTTCCAGTCAATTACAATGTTGTTTATCTCTCTACTTAAATCAAGTAGGGTTGCTTCATGAATCTGGGTGCTCCTGTGTTAGGTGCATAAATATTTAGGATTATTTGTCTTCTTGTCAAATTGCTCCCTTTACTATCATATAATGACCATCTTTGTCTTTCTTTACTATTGTTGATTTAAAGACAATTTATCTGATATGAGAATGGCTATATCTGCTTTCTTTGGATTTCCATTTGCATGGAATAATTTTTTACATCCCTTAGCCTTGAGTCTGTAAGAGTCTTCATGGGTTAGATGTGTTTTCTGGAGACAGAGAGGGGCTAAAGTGGTCCTAACCAACCAGAAAGTCATGTGAGATGCACAACTGGCTGACCAGCTCTCACATCTTTCCCCTGCTTGCATGTATGACCTGCTAGTGTGTGTCTCTGAGAAATGTTGGCAGGCAGGGAGCTCCCAAATTGCACATCCTTGGTCCACTACCAGTCCACAGAGGAAGAGGCATGGGCCCCACTCTCTGTGGAGGCTTCTGCCTAGAGTATGTACCTGCTGGAGAGAGGAAGCTACTCACCAAATTTTCCACACAAACTGCTCTGCCAGTTGGAATGGGTTGGGGAGGAGCTGTGCCTGGGTGCTATGGCTCCTGGGGATGGGCTCTTCCTTACAACAGAACCTGCCCTAATCAAACAGCATGGTTTTCCTGCGGGGAGGATTAATGCTCTCCCAGCTCGCCACGTCTCAGAACCCCACAGTATTCTCCTATTAGATCTGTCCATGTGGGCTTCCTCACCATTTGAGTCTAACTCCCAGGCCTCCCTCCTGTGTCCCCAGCAACCTGCTTGAGTCTGGAGGGCATGGGGTCTGGTCTACTTGTCTGGCCCACTGGCATGTGACTCTGCAAAATGCCATTAGGCAGGGAGCTCCCGATTTGGGCTCCCCAGATCAATTGCAGGCCCCCAAAGGGAAAGGAATGGGTCTTACTTTCTGTGGAAGCCTCAGCCTGTAGCACACAGTCTCTGGAGAGGGGTGTCAATTGCCAAATTCTTGGCCCAAACTACTTTTCTGGTTGCAGTGAGTGGGTGGGGGGAGCGGTGGGGAAGGAAGCACCTCAGTGAAAGAAAGCTGGTTGTCCAGCCTCTTGTGACACTCTCCTTGGAGGGGAACCCCACATGGAGTGTCCAAGCTCTGGGATCATGTGAGTTCTCCCTATTATACCATGTATGCTGCCATGCCTGGGCTTGTGGGGGTGGAAAAGCCTCCAGGAAACTTGGTAGCCTGCTAGTCACCAAAGGCACGTGGGAGGGAGAGAGAGATGGATCTCTCTTATCCCTTTGCTGGGCTCTGAGCCTTTCTGGGTTTGACTCTCATCTATATCTTTTTTCCTTTATCTTTTTCCTTCTCTGCTTTTCAATTTTCCTTTATGAGATCCTCGACAGTCTCTGGCACCTCTCTCTATGATTCACTCCTGTTCTACATCTCTTCTCTCCTCTCCTTTATCTGAAATGCTATCTTTCCTCCAGGATGCTCCAGCTGGTGTTGTCTCTAGTCGTCCATCTTTGCCCCCTAAGTTCTTATTATTTAATCTAATCTATTTCTGGGCCACTTATCCCATTTAAGTTAAATAGTCTTTTGTGCTGTTTTCCTTTGATATGTTTATCTGTTTTTTCCTCTTAGATGAACTTTAGAATTAGTATGTAATAAATTTGAAGAAAAAAGTTTGAGAATATGACTGAGATTGCATTAAAGCTTGAAATTCATGTTAAGAAGTTTATATTTTTACAGTACTTATTTTACACATACAGATGCGTTGTATATTTCCTCATTTATTAAAACTTTTAAAAAGTATCCTTTAACTTATTGAAGCTCTCTTCATGTGTCTGCATACTTGATCTTAAAAACCATGGTTTCTTTTCTCCTTAAGGGCCAGTGCCTATGACAGGCAGATACTGGGCTGGGCCCATGGATGATAGTTTTTCAGTTGATTTTCATGCAATCAGATTTCTCTTGAGCAATCCTTTTAGCTCTTTCTATTTTTTTCTTTTTTTGGCATTTTATTCAAAACATATATATAATTTTTTTCTTAAAAACATTTGTGTAG
>CAUYSK010064164.1:0-58202 GCA_963575035.1 Avahi laniger | reverse complement strand
AGTCTTGGGCAGATCACACTTGTGGACTGACGGTCAGAATGCTTGTGAAGAGGGTGACAGTAAACTGAGTGCCAGAATTTATAAAAACAGAAAACAAACAAGAAAGAAGTATCCAGAAAGATGGTAAATGATAGCAACAAGGGAAATAATGCAGAGCAATTTGTGGTGACATAATTTTAAAATATTGCATTTTTTGAAATTAAGAGTAAACGAAAATCTAAAAGAAGCAGCAATGGGGAGCAAGCTCTATACTTACACCTCCTTCAAACCCTGAAATATGTGAAGTGTTGTAGAAAAAGAATATTCTTTGCTTAAGGGGGGCTAAAGGCGGGAATAAAAGAATCTTCAAGTCTAACCAGGGTTCAATTAGAGCAATGGGGAGAAAAGAACAACTGGAGAAGTGAGGCTACAGGTAAAGGAGTAGAAAGCTTTAGTAACACAGTATGGGATGGGATTAGAATCACATTGGGAGATTTATACAACAAAATGAGGATAAATTCCAGAGTGAGGAGGTTTAATTTTTTTTTTTTTTCAGTAACTGGTAAAATGGGAAGGGAGGCATTACAGGATTGATCCAGACTATTGTCTAAGAGTTAGAAAAAAAAAATTGAGTGTATTTAAGTAAAATTTTACTCTATTTTACACTGGACATCTCAAAATTTGATGATAGAAGCTAAAGTCGTCAAACTTCTTTGTTCACTTTCCTGAGAAAGAGAAAAGCTCTCTAAGTAGAATGAAGACATACCATGTTTTAAGGAAATTAAGTTTGCAGATACTCAACTTCTTTGCAAATTGATATATGTGAGAAAACAGCTTCGGTCAAAAAATCATGATAGGTCCCCCTCCCCATCCCTTATCACAGGCATGTTGCTTTCACTTCACGAAAGAAAAACAAATTTATCCTGCATTTTAAATGTTATTCTGATGAATCCCTACCTCCTACATGTAGCTATAAAAACATTCTGGTGTGCCAAACAAAAAGAAAATCCAAGCTCCCAGTGTTATGAAGCTTTCTTTTAATCAAGAAACCATGATCCTCTGATAGGGTTTATATTGTCCCCTGATGTACAAATTAAGAATGAAGACTCATGTTATAAATAAGACATTTCATTGTAAGCTGGAATGTTATGAATACATGTATATTTATGATTTAGGCAGCACAAGTGTTGATAATTTCCATTCAAAGACCTCAGGTTTTCCATTTTCAACTAATGTTAAAGAATTTATTGCTCCTCATGGAAAGGCCCTTGAAAGTAAACCAGAGAGATTGTTAGGAAGAAATATTGAAAATCCTACAGTATTTTTTCTTCCTCCTTCTGATTCACAAACCCACAGCAAGGCTCCATGTTTCTTGTTCGTGCGCTTTCTCTTTTTCTTTGACTTAAAAGCGGAATATTCAATCTTTGTAAAAAGATTTGTGAAAAGATTTTTTAAAATATGCCAGAAGATATTAATGGAATATGAAGACCATGCTCTTTGCATTTTTATTTGTCTGCAATTTTTAAGAGTTTAGTAATCTAATTCACCCATTACTGCAGACAATGTTTAAATTCCCCCAAAATTCATATGTGCAAATTCTAATCCCCAATACAATAGTATAAAGAGGTGGGTCTTTTGAAGGTGATTAGTTCCTGAAAGAGCAGCCCTCATTAAAGGGATTAGTGCATGTGAGGACATCTGCTAGCGCTGTGATTTAGAACTTTCCAGTTTCCAGGAGTGCAAAAAATAAATTTTTTTTGTTTATGAGCCACCCAGTCGATAGTCGTTTGTTATAGCAGCCCAAATAGAAAAAGACATTTATTTTGTATTCTGTGTGCTAGTTCTATATTTTGCATAATTTCAAGAAGAAAGTAGGTAAAAATATGTTTACTTCTCACAAACTTTATTTTTTAATAAAATAGCATGTTGAAAGTCTCATTTCACATCTTCAAACAATTATTCAAATCCATACGAAAAATACTTCTATTAATATTTGGATTTTTTTTGTCACCAGTCTCCTGATTATCACTGGTAGCAAGCCACGTTTCTGCTAGTTTATTCATTCATGCAATTTATTTGTATATTAACCTAACTGGATTTTGTGAATTCTGCTAAAAAATGCACTAATAAAATAATTAATATGTCTTTTTTAGCTCTATATTTTCCAGTGTCCCTAAATGATGTTCTTTGTTGATGTGTGTTATTTTTCACAAAAGTTTTCATACTGCTACTTCAAACAGGAAAAAAGGCATTTATGTAACTGTGAAAGACAAAGAGCAATTTTGGGTCTAATATCTAGTACTTCAAAAAAGCAGCTGTATTTAATTAATTCTACTCTCAGATATTACTCTCTTTTACTAGTCCACTAAAATGCATAAAAAAATATTAATGATTTCCAACTATTAAGTGATACATACATTTCTATGAAATTAACATATATTAATATATGCAAATATATAAAAATCTGTTTATCAGGTTTTATTTTTACACTAGATTTATCATATTTAAGAAATATATTCAAATACCTAATACAAGTCATTTTTTAAGTCATGACAAATCCTTCTTGATATATTTATGAGAAATCAAGAAAGTGAACTCTTCTGATAAATAGGTAATAAATCCTTTGCAATTTTGTTTCAAAATTAAAAGAACTTAATTGAGGTATTAATTGATAATTAGAAATACTTTTGGCTATAGATAATGCTGAAGCATAATTCTAAAAAATATAAAATCATAACCATAACACAAATATAAAATGAACTTGTAACAAATGTTTTATTTATCTCATTAATTAAAAAGGAAACTAGTAAAATGCTATGACCAACTCAAAGGGGATGTGAGAAGATAGGATATTTACAGACAAGTTAACAAATAAATGTTAGCATAATAATTTGAGGTAAGATATAAAACTGTTAAATTTCCTATAGGTTCATTTACCTTGGGTTATCTATACCACTGGGCAAAAATTATTTGCATTACTAGTGATAAATTTGATATATTACCCCAAAATAACTTCATTAAGTTTGGGAACTTTAATCAACAGTAAAAACTAAAAGAAACTAATCACTTTTCTCGAATCCTTTGGAAGATTTTTCAACCTCCAACATTGAAAAGGTATGGCACTGTCCTTCCTGAGATAATATTTCTAACAATGATATTCAATAACCAGAATATAATTCAAAAGGAGTGCAAAGAAATGAATGATATCACTAATATTTATTTATATGAAACCATTTCACATTTTTTTAAATCTAAAAAATGAAATACATAAGAGTATAACTTTTTAAAGCTAACAGAATGAAATATTAATCCACAAGTACATGAACAGACTGAAAATCAAAATCTTTATTGGTTTCACTTTGAGATACATTTTCAATGAACTGGTTATGGGAAACTATTCAAGGAACTTAAATTCTTCTCTTATGTTTATTTTTAGATGTATATGATACAGTGATCAATGGAAGACTTACAAATATTAAAATATTATCATATTAGCATAACAATCTGTAGAAGTGAAATGGAAATACAATTTAAAATATAAAATGCAACTATGTAAAATTGTTACTGTTTTAGAAGAGATTATTCAGGTAACTTTAGAGAATATTGAAGGATTTGTGAGTATTAATTTATTTCATATTTGGATACTTTAAAATAATTAATTGTTATACTTTTTTTTTGGAGCCTGGGTCTGACTTTGTCACCTGGGCTAGAGTACAGTGGTGTTGTCATAGCTCACTGCAACCTGAAATTCCTAGGCTCAAGTGATACTCCTACCTTAGCTTCCCAAGTAGCTGGGACTACAGACACAAGACACCATGCCTGATCCAATTGTCATACTTTTTAAAAGAACATCATGCATTTACTTTACACTTAGTAATACATTTGTAGCTATAATTGTATAATTTTATCATTTGCTATTAAGTAAATATAAACATTTAAAATATTAGAAGGCAACTTAAAATGTGCAAAGAAGTACTATTAATTTAAAAAGTTAGGAAGCATGTGACTAAAATATTTAACACTATCGGTGGAAGCAATTTTAAAGATTTTGGACTAATAATGAAAACAATTGAAAACCATGTAATGGTTTAGGTAGAAGAGCCATGATCACTGTGTTTTTGTAAATGCTGTACTAATAAACTAATTCTAAATCTCACCAGCAACAAAAAGATATGATGAGATGTATTCTGTAAATAATTTATTTTTAGAAACTACTAAATTCAATAGGCTATAACTATAGTTATGCTACCTACTTGGCATAATACAAAGAAAATGTCATACTTTGTAAATGTTTAAAGCAAGCTTTGGGATTTATGTGTGTGTGTGTGTTTATTTTAGGTTTTAGTTTTAACAAATATAATTTATGTGATCCACTATGACAGAGATAGTTGGCAATATAAATTAATCCAATGAGTATAAAGCAATAATATAACTTCCTCCACAACCCTGCCTGTGACTCTCATTTGAGTTTCCCATATTCCAAGAGTTCAATCTTTCATAAATGGACCATGTTTGACAAGTTCACAATTATGGAAGATTTGTATCTTCAAATTTACAGAAAATTGTAACAAGGCCGATTACCAGTACTTCAGTATTTTAGAAGAAGCAAATATGGAAGCCTACCTAAAAACAGAAAGAGATTTCAAATTAGCAGCTGAAATGAATTAAAAGACTTATGTTTAAAACAACCAGAGAAATTCAGAAAGCATACAAGTTTGAACTTAGTTTCAGGTTCAAACTAGCCGTGAGTAAAAACCTCAAAGACATAACTTGATTACACTGCATTATGGGTGTTTGTAATAATAACCTCAAGCCATCATATAAAGCTTAAATTTTGTTCAGTTTTCTCTTTTCAGGATTATGTTTTTAAAGGTTTCATGTCAAAAGGGTCAAATTTTTATTTGCTGGAAAATTTGTGATTTTGATATATTACATTGTCCTCCCCAAAATTCAAACAAAGCAGATATTACTACTTCCAGAGGATGTGGAGCTCATTACACCTTAAAATACTTAAAATTTTTATTTCAAGTTCATTTAAAGAAAACTACAAGTTTCAAGAGTTTTCTAGAATTGCCTTCCAAGTGTTTGACATTTATGGGATAAGATAATTTCACTGAAAAAAGATGCTCATTTTCTGATGTTTCCATGATTGAACATTTTGTGAATTAATCAAGCCATTCGATAAGGAGTAAAGAATAATGTACACATACGATGGATCTTTAACAGCATGAATTTAAGATAACTTTATGTTATTAGACTGTTTGGGTTATTACAATCAGTTATGAATAATTTTCTGACATTTTACAGATATCATTTATTTCTGCATCTATCAAAATGCTGTACACTAAAGCATTTTATATCAGTAGTACAACATTTAAAAGTCATCTTTTTGTTATCAATTCTGTCATATATGTTGAGATAACCTATTTAGCAACAATTTAACCAATAAACTCAATTACAACTTTATAAATTAATAATCAATTATTCAAAAATAAATATAAAAATGATTATACTGAATGTGAAACAGGATCTACATCAAACATCTTTCAATTTGTAATTTTGAACTTACTTAACTATTAAAATTAGTTTTATGTAGTCTCTGTGCAGACTAAAAACAACATAGATGAAGTTTTGAAATCCTATTTTATTATATTTAAAGTAAATTTAATCAACAATAAATAATAACTATCTTGACTTTAATTAAAGAAAATATTTTAAATGGCTTCCTATACACTCTCTCGAAGTGAAAAAGCAAAAATGGGAAACAAACAGTTTCCATTAACTAAAATCAATTCAGTTCCTCAAGCGAATCTCTAAATGGACATCAAAAAAATCTGACCCATCAGTCATGCTATCATCTTGTGGACTTTTGCCTTTGCTCACATATTTAATATAAATATAGTAACAGGTTTTGTGTGGCTGTTTCCCATAATGTCTCTGATCGAAAGCCAATGGCATGACCACTTTTGTCAAAGCAATTCTAAAAGCAGTCCAAACAGAGTCATTACACTACTATCAAAGTGCCTCATGATCACAAGACATTATGTAAGCAATCTAGGATAATAGTTACATAGTATATCCTTCAGGAACTCATTCAAAATGACTGTTTCTTGCAATAAAACTTTAGATAAGACTTAGGCAGCACAGAGTTAAGGATTCTATTATCTGATAAAAATCTAGAGTCAAATGTGATGCAGACTTAAGTCAAGTTCATATGCTTTTCCAATTAATGAAGCAGAGTGCACAAAAACTTCAGTGGATGAACTGAACATGAAGTAGTCCATGCAAAGATTTGCGGATGAGGCAAAGACGTTCTTGAAGAATGAAGTCCTTGGAGTTCTATGCCATAAATTAAGAAAACAATGAACACGACATAACCAAGTAGGTGTTCAAGTTTATAAAAAAAAACGTATTAATTGTCATTGCAATAGCCAATCTTACTAAAGCTCTAATCATAACATATGCATTTGAAACACATTTATTAGTATTTCCTTTTGATTTTTTCAGTACATAACTGGCAAATACATAACTAGGAAATAGATGAGTTATATTCCTATGAAAAATGTTAGACAGAAGAATGTTAATTGTTGTATGATGTCTGCCAAAAATGTTTATGATTTTGGTTTGAAAATAATTTCAAAGGCCTTCTATTTCATTAATTTACTAACAGGATCACTTGATTTTTGAAATCAAGCCTAATTCGAAACAATAAAGTGATATAATTAGAATGTTGTCTATTCTCTATTACTGTTTGCCTTTTTATTAAAGATGTTATGAAATAATTAATGTACAAATGGGTAAAGGAGAATCAAATTTATTTCAATTTTGTGCCTGAAGAATTATTTTCAGAACATGTTCCCTGTCATGATTATAGTCCTTTATGTGAGTTTGGTTTCAGTTTTTTAGGACCACTACCTAGGTGTTATATGAGGAAAATATATTAATTGGTTCATATCCATTATTATAAAAGTAAAGTCCAAGAAAATATATAGATCCCCCTTTATTTATCTCTATATAATGTGCTAGCAGAATATGAATGGAGAATCTAGAATTCTCCTGTCTTTATGTGGAACATTCACCTTATAACCACAAATTACAACTTTATGGAGAAATTGTATTCAACATAATGACTATTAACATATGATTTATAATAACTTGTCATGTAAAAATGAGGTATAATTCATTATGAATCAAGTTGATCAAAGTATGAATCCTGTATTAATCAAAAGTGCTACAAATGCTTATTTGCTCATATTCAGAGAAGGAAGCCAGAAATGTTTTAAAAATTTTCTTCATTTCTTTTGAACTTTGTCATCAAAAATAGTATATGAGAATTTTTTTTAGTTCATAAACAGATTAAATCTTAGAGTTTAAAACATTTACAGCACTCACCTTTCATATATGGAATAATAAGTCTTCCAGGAGTCAATCTGCATTTTAGCTTCTATAAGCTCCTTTACAAAATGCAAGTCACAGAATATACCCCTATTTTTCTCATAAATTATTACTATCAGCCAATATGATAAAGACTCATCCTGGATTTTCCATGGAAATGAGAATTTGCTAATAACATTGGATTTGATTTTGAAAATCCAAGTAGTTATTCTTTATCTCAGTTGCATGTTTGTATCTTAATATTTTCTCCCTTATATGAAGTGTGTGTGTTTGTGTTTGTGTGTGTGTGTTGCTGAAACTACCTCAAAATTCCTGCCAGCAGAGATACAAGAAAAACGAGCCCCAGGTTTTCCACAAACACAAATGTGATGAAATTAGTTGCTTCATCAGCAATGTGTTTATTGAAGCAGGTGAGCAGTTATCACTCCTAAGACATTCAAAATGTTGTTTTAAGACATATTCAGCTATGTGTTCATTGAAATTTATTGTATAAAGACATTTTTGTTGTTAAAAAGATGATATAATATTAATAGTAAGTGAAGAAATCAGCTCACAAACCAGTTTATCGATGGCCATTATCATTTCAACATGGTGATGTCTAAACTGTGTCTGGAAGATGATAAACTGAAATTAAAAAAATGATTATTTCTGATTGGTTAAATAGCAAGCATTTTTCTCTTTTATTTAATTTCTCATATTTTTCTAAATGATACCTGATATAAAATTATTAATTATTAATAGAAGAGAAAATAAATCAATATGAAGACTTCAAATGTAACCAGCAGTTAAAATTTATTTTATTTCATATACCCTTCACCCCATATTCATAAGTATAAATGTCCATTAAGATATCTTGCAAGTAGTTAAAAAAAAGAAAGAAATAGCAAACAGAAATGGATAATTGTAATTTAGGCTTTGAGTCTACACGTAAGACAGAAAGAAATAAGTCAGGCAGGTGGGAGAGGGGAGGAGGGGATGGGTAAATTCACACCTAATGGGTGCGGTGTACACAGTCTGGGGGATGGGTGCACTTTGTAACTGATTTGAGCAGTGCAAAGGCAATCTATGTAATTTTGTACCTCTGTAATATTCTTAAATTAAAACAAAAACAAAAACAAACAAAAAAATAATACTATTTATTTCAGTTTTGTCCCATATGGCTTAATTCTGTATTAACAGATTTTGTGTATAGATAAATATGGTGAATTGCAATTCTCATTCAGATTAACACAATTCAGTGTAGTTTATAAAACTGTGGAGTCTCCCTGACTCTCCTTGAATATAGATTGTGCCTTTTACAACTTTTGTCACCCTAGCAAATCATTTAACATCTCCTCTCCACATCTCCTTTTCTCATTTATAAAATGAAAGAATGACACAATTATTTTGAGGATTACATGAGTAAATACAAGTAAATCCTTAGGATGGTGACTGGCAAATTGCGAGTGCACAATTCACATTAGCTACTATGTTTTACCTTTGTTGTTGCCATTGTTGCTTTTATTATCTGTCCCTACTGGGATGAACCAAAATAAAATACTCTTTTCTTTGCTGGAGAATTTGAATATTCCAAATACAGATTCATTCCAATTGTGATATTTAAATTACCAAAGTAATAAATTCTATTGTGAGGGTAATAATGAAAATGAAACCACATAAATCAAGTAATTATTCACCCAAAGAGATGGTATTGCTCTACATTCAAATGAAATAATGAATATGGATATTCACATGGATACATTTATGTGTAATTCATTTATGTACAATTAGATCAAGATCTGGCAAAATGTATTTCATTAAAATTGGAGACCTAAGCAAATGATTTCTGAGTTTAAAAAAATGTGGAGTTATCGGAAAACACTTATATCTGGAAATACAGCATGATGAAAAATTTAAAATCAGAAATCTAAAACCCCATACGTACATACACACACACACATATACACGCATATATATTTTCTAAAAAGCAGATGTGCTAAAAGTAAAATAAAGTTAATATAAAATATTGAAGAGAATATTTATGATCTTTCCCTTTAAATTGGATTAGATTTAGCCAGGCATGGTGGTGCGTGCCTGCAGTCTCAGATTCTTGGGAGGCTGCAACAGAAGGATCTATTGAACCCAGGAATTCAGGGCTGCAGTGAGGTATGATAGTGCTACTGCACTCAAGCCTAGGTGACAGAGTGAGACGCCATCTCTAAAATAATAATAATAAACTAAAATAAGAATTTAAAATAGGGATTAGATTACAACATAATTATATCAGTCTTTAAAGTGTCAGATCTCTTGCTATGAAGGGAGATGAAGTAGAAAAGTTACAAGACACAATTTTTCTTTCACTAGGTTACCAACATCTTTCCTAAAAATAAAAGTCCTTTGTAGGGTTACAGAACCAATTCAGAAATAATTGAATTGCTCCTTTCTCACAGGTTAAACTCTAGAGACCCTTTCTGTAGTCAAATACATTCTTACTGCATTTAGGGACAATAAAAGTACATTTTTGATTCTTGGCATTACTCTTTTCTAAGATATATTTTTCTTCCCTGGTTTAACTTTCCCCCAAAATACTCAAGGCTAATAATAAAACAACGTAAAATTTTGAGTTTCTTCTTTAACCTACTTTATTTAGCAGGCACCACATACGAACTTTCTGTTCTCCTCCTTCTCCTCTGAATATTTCGTTTTGTTCCCCGTCTCTGAATCCTCATGCAATAGCCATGGTAAAATGTCCACATGAGCCATCATTTTTAAATAAAAAGGAGGAAAACATGGGAAGTTTGAATAGTCTTTTGAAATACAGATGATTCTTAACTTCTTTGTATATGAGAATATCAATCATGATTTCTATGGAATCTTTATTTTAGTTGTCTTGGCTTTCTATTGCAGTCTCAGGTGGGTTTCTACTGGTGGCTGACTCAGAGATCAGATTATTAGAAAATGCTGCTTCTGCAGAAGTTTAATTAGGGAAGACCTTTGGAATCAACACCTGTGGATGGGAGGGAAGAAAAACTGGCTTGGGTGGAGGACAAAGTTCAGCTGTGATGCAATCCTCAACCATGACTTTGGCCAATGTTTGGAAATGAAATGATTCTTCAGATTTATCATGAGTTCAGTCTAGATGGTCACCCTAACCTTTCTATCTCCATGTTGGTCAGTCATTGGTTGCAGCCTACTCTGGGAAGGTGGGCTTGAGAGACGTTTCTCTTTATAGCTGAGACATTTCAGAAGGGAATTGGTAACTAAAGATAATTTACTGACATTTTCAGCAGCTGAGGCAAGTTCTTCATTCCTGAAGAGAGAGTAAAGCATTGCATCATTCACCACAGAGACGGAAAACGATACCAATGAAGAGGTGCAGGGTTACCTGTCAGGAGAAGTTATGACCATGAACCCTGGGAAGAAAAAGAATTTAAGAGGCAAGGAAGGAATAATGATATGACAGGACCTCTGTCTATTGAATTCAAATGAAACCAAAGGCAGTTTTTATTATGAGGTTTTTTTTGTTTTATTTTGTTTTTTTAAAAAAGTCTACTTTTTTTTTTGTTCTCACTCCCTGTCTCTTTCTCAAATGATGATTGTAACAGATAATACCCAAAAGCAAGCAAACAAAAAATGTATACACACACAAAAGGATTGCATCTTGCATTAGAGATAGGCAAGAAGTGGGGAAAGTATGGAATACGATTTTTTGTGTGTGCGTTTTTGAACCTGGAGAGAAGAAAGACTCCTGGCAGGAGAGGAGATGAAAGGGAATTAATTCCCCAGGTTCAGAAGAAAGTCAGTGGATTAGTGTGCAGCCTTTCTGAACACATACGATATCCTCAGGAGATTCGCATTGTCAGAATGTGAAGTTTTCCCACATTTCCATTCCTCCAGTTTCTGTCTGTTCTCCTATCAGCTGATCAGCTGAAAACGTGCAGGAACGATAGATGCATTTTATAACTGAAGCTTCACCCGTGTAATTAAGGATTTGGGGACAGCATCCACTAGCCTGCTAGATATTTTTTCACATCCTAAGTTATAACTATGGGAAAAAGCACAGCAACTTTTATAATAAAAACTCTTGGTGTTTCAGAATTATAGAGTACAAAGGAAGAAATCAGAGATCCTGAAAAGACATAAGATGTTAAAAGGTGCTAAATCATAATTAACATAACTGTCAAGAAGGTCAAATCATAAAGCTCATGGTAATTGGACATATGTCACATATTTTAACACATTAATTAATGAGAAACACAGTATGATGCTATTACTGGTTCAAAGAGCATTTGAGAAGCTAAAATACTTAAAAGATGGCATAATTCCTGGGTTTTATAAAAATTAACTGCTTCATGACCAGTGGGGCTCCAAACTACCATCTCCAGAGTTATTTGCTCCACTAGGCACAAATTATTTGCATCTTTACTAGGCACAAATCTACATGTTAAGCTGTGACTTCTCTAAGTCTGGAATCTTTAATCAATAGCAAATAGAAAACTGAAAGAAAGAATAACTTGAATATTAACTCATAATTTACTTCCTTTCCACACATTGAATTTTATCCTTTATTCAGACATCACCTCGAATAATTTCTCCAGCAGAAGTCCTTCATAGGACATGTCATCCAAGAACAATGTATATTTCATAAATCAATAGATGAAATTACTGGTTTTGTCTTTCATTTTCTATTCAATTACCTAAATGTTGATCTATTTAATTCTTGTTTTAAACTGATGTCTACAATCCTAAAGTATATTTTAAGTACCTTGAGTTGAGGAATCATGTGGTTTTGTATATATATTGAGAAATTAACAGTAAAATTTAGGTAAATAATTGTTTAATTATTTGTATGTGATTAGTTTTACTCCAAAGATAGTGCCTAAGTGTAAGCTGTAGACAAGAACTGGAGTTGAATCGGGAAATAGAGCCAGAATCTTCAAGTAGGAACAAGAGAATTCCAAACTAAAAATATCTCAAAAAATCAACAGTGCTGACCCCTAAATAACATTGCTTATTTATTCATTTTCAGGCTTTATTTTCAATCTCTCTCTCTATATATATATTCCAATAAAATAATTATTTAATATACTTTTAAAATAGCATTGATATTGTCTTTTAATATCGTTATCTGATTTTGTTTGAGATCTTTGAGCAGATTCCTTGGGTATCTGTTGAATGATATGTTTAAGAAATACTCAAGCAAAATAGAACTGTTAGGTAGATAGTGAGGAATTCCGGATCTCCTAGAAATGAAAGTGGATGCTATTGCCTTGGTGCAATTGCCACACCTGGGAAGAAGGACAAGGGTGGTCCCCAGGTCTCCATGGTCCTGCCCCACCTTAGTCCTGTCCCGGGAGACTGCCATACCTGGGGAAGGAAAGAATACCCTATGGATCTGCCAATCATAACTTAGCACACCAGCTGTAAAAGAATGCAGAGGACTCTAACTCATGGGCAAAGCAGCACAGGTATCCATAGAGTTCAGAAATTGAACTAGAAAAATTCACATGCATAGTTAAAGCTCAGGTCATGTGACTTCCAACTGTCCAATCAAAGTGGTTCCATGGTGACCTCTGAACTATGAGGGAGGTCTCAATCCGGGCACTATAAACAGGACGTAGACCATAATCAGGCCCTTTTTGCGCCCTTCCTTTGGCTCTCCCTTTGTTGCAACAATGGGTCCAGTCACCATCTGTGGTGTATGTATCATGCTCTGTAAACCTACGTCTTGCTCTTGCCATGCATTCCTTTCTCTCCCCAATAAACCTTATTTTTATACTTGCCTTACTTTGGTATGTCAGGTTATTCTTCGGCCATGAGTGTACTAAGAACCGACATTTCAGACTAAAACCTGACAGAACTAACAAGAAGGAAATACTGTCAAGTAGTTTATCAAAACACAATCATATATGTTCCTATCAACATACGTACACACAAACACCTACACACATATAAGTATGCACATACATGTGGACGTAGAACAATAACTCTATGGATAAAGAGTAATAAACTCTTTGGTAAATATTAGATCAGCAAACAGTCACTTGCACAAGTGTTTCCCTTTCCTTCTTCCTCCTCAAGTGACAAGATATTCAGTGTTATATCAAGGATTATTTCAAGTGAGCTGACAAGATGAATGAAGAGTATTCAAATTTTACAAACACTTGCAGTATGTAAAAAAAAAAGTATTTAAAGTATCCAATGTAAAAATGACAAGCGACTTTACAGAATGCAGAGAATACAAATTAAAATGTTCCATTTCCAAAATGTGCTCTATATTATCTGACCACATAACAGTTTCATTTCATAAGTTTTTATTGACTTCTTTCAAAATAAATATGTCTATTTTTAAAGTGAGGAATAAAGATAAAGTCCTAAGACCCTCAACTGACTGAACGGAGAGGACTTCCTCTTGGCCAAAACCCAGAGAAACCTTAAAACTGAGCTTTTGGCAATGACAGGATAAGAGGCTGACAAACCTGGTTATACTTCCTTCATTAACTGCCATTAGTCCGTCTTCCCTAAGGGTTAAACAGAAACAAGCCCTTTGGAAAGATTTACTCCACTGCTGATTTCAACCGACTATCTAATGCTGCTCTTCCCTTCTGTGGTTTTGACACAACTGACCAGCATTCCTTCCTGATAAGAGACCACTGACCATGGAGTGGTTCTGTCCAGTCTATGGATGATGTGTGTGAGGGTTTTTGTGTCCTCTGATTCACCTTTTTTTTTTTTTTAAGACAGAGACTCACTCTGTCACCTGGGCTTTGGAAGGCAGTGGTATGATCATAGCTCACTGCAGCCTCAAACTCCTGGGCTTAAGCAATCCTCCTGCCTCAGACTCCCAAGTAGCTGGGACTATAGCTGTGAACCACTGTGCTACGCCTTGCTTCACCTGTTGATGTCAGACAGCAGAAAACTTCACTCTGAGATCATGCTAACATTGCCATTTTTAAGATATGGTTCCCATGAAACTGTATGAAGCTTAATTGTGCAAGTGCAGGTTCTCATTCATAAATATTCATGACTCCTCCTATAGCTTATTAAATATGTATATTCAGCCACTCAGCTCAGCATAAATTCCTATAACATTTCCATTCCGTCCAAGAGCCTCTTTGTGGCTTCTGGCCAGAGACTGTGCTTCCCAGCTTGTCAGAATGGCCACCTGCAGACTGCAACCGTTTATGAGAAATAAAGCTCTTCTTTCCAAATTTGTGAATCTCCTCTTCATTCTTCAGTTGACAAAAGGGATATTTGAAACCAGTTTTTCTGGTTTCCAGCTCTCTTATCTGTAGAAGAAACAGTCATATAGATTTAGAGTTTTACCATTTCATCTCTATTAATAATATTTTAATGTACTTTACACAAAAACAGCTTTTTGTGTTTAGTACCACATTGGATCTTCACAATAGCCATATGAAAAGTGTTTCATGAATTTCCTCATTTTTTCAGATAGATGGTTCCACACAGAATTGTTAAATAATTCGATTAAGGCTGTAAAGCTTATAAATGGAAAAGAAAAATTTTAAACGAGTAAATTCCTAGACTTTGTGGTTACCATAATTGCACCAACTTCGACGTATGGAATGTAAGCATTCCACATGTGCACTTTTCATGTCAATTGGTTAGTTTACTGCTACAACAATTATTTTATTCCTTTGAGGATGCCAATGTGTTGACCATACTATTTTTTTTTCGTTGCTCATGATTTTCATTTGTCCTGAATTACGCCCCTCTTTGTCACAGAGATCATTGAGTTGTATAATATCCTCAAATCCTGTGGTTAACAGTGCTCACCAATTCCTGGTTTTCCTCTCTTTGTGAGCACATGGACTACTGCACTTTTCTGTTATCTTCTGATTGGTCTGTATGTGTGAATTGCACTGGTCAGTGGGCTGTATAAGAAAGTGAGATGTATAACTTTCCTGCTGAGACATTTCATTGCAAGTGTGAGATCCCCTGGTGGTTCTTCTCTCATTCTGTGTAGATAGAGAAGGCCACATCCCAGACTGTGCAGCTGAGGATAATGGTGCCCTTTATTTTAATCAGATTTCTAAACAAATGCTTAGAGTAGCCCCTTGCTGACATTTTTCAGACATAAAACATACTTGAGAAATAAATATTTTGGCATTAAGTTACATTTTGGTGTTGTTTGCTTCTGTGGTATTACCTAGCCTTTCCAATCATAATACTCTTTCCAGGTATCATCTCCCTTTTTGCTCGCAACTGGAAAAAACTCTCTATCTATTCTGCTTACATACACCTCAGCATTGGACAAGGATTACAGAAACACACACAATCTTTCTTCCTTGCTCCACTTTTTTGTCTTAAATCTCAAATGAGTCGTTAAAACCACTCACTTGATCTATTACATTTCTTCATAAATGTTACCTTCTATTCTGAGAAAAAGTCGTATCTCTTCTTATCCTTACAAAATCCTGACTCCCCTCTCTCCCTCCACATTCTCGCCAGACCATCTGTCTTCTTCCTTCACTGAAATACAGGAGCAATGTTACCAAATCTTGGCACTGGCCCACGAGGCTGCAATAGAAGAACGAGGAAGTGACTGAGGAGAAGAAAAGTTTATTGCTTTGCTGGCAAAGGAAGAAAAATGGCAGACTCTCACCTCAAAATCCAAATTTCCTTAACATAAACAGAAATATAGAGCTTTTAAAGGGAGAGCTCTCATTTCTAGGTTATTGTCATGTGCTTTCATGTCTATGGGAGGGGGGCAACTACCCAGTTACAGCAATTTGAAGGCGACTACCTCAAATTCCTACCATTATATTTAATATTTTCTTAAATCCCATACTCAAATTATGCCCTTTACTCTTTGGAAGAATTGTTTCTAATCCTACCTCAAAACCTACTTTGTACTTCTTCTTAGTATCCTATCTTGTTTTGCTAACTGAATCTACCTGTTACTTCTTCCTATTTAAGCATTGATTTTACACTTCTCGAGGATCATTTTGGCTTTTACCAAATATACTTTCATCCAAAATAAAACAAAATAAAAACAAATATTTCAAAACAAAAATCCAGTTTGGTCCTTAATTCCTTCCAATCACTGTCCTTCCTCTCTATTTTGTGTATAACAAAACTTCTTGACATACTGGTCTTTGATTATTGTTTCTATTTTATATCTTGTCATTTTCTCTTTAACCCATCACATCTTGAAATTTTATTTGCCAAGCCTGTCAATGACCCCCATTTTGCAACACTAAACTGTCAATTCTCACTATTCATCTTTCTTAACCTCTCAGAAATATGTAACAGTGGAAAGCTTTCTTCTTTTTGAAATCCTTCCACTCATCCCACAAGGAAACCCAAATCTTCTTACTTCCCTCCCATTCCACTGGCTGTTCATCTTCTATCTTTTTTGCTTATTCTTTCTCATCTTTAAATATTTCAGTGTCCAAGAATTAGTCTTTGTCCCTTCTCTTCTCTAGGTATGTTCACTTGGTAGGTGACCTCATTAGTCCCATAACTATAAATGTCATCTTGTCAAATGCAAATCTCTAGAGCTTGTCTTTGCCCTGAGAATGTGTGTGTGTGTGTGTGTGTGTGTGTGTGTGTGTGTGTGTGCATGTGACATTGTTAGGCAGATAGGGCCTCTGGCTCTCCTGGGGACAAGGGGAACAAGTGTCCTGCTTCAGATAACCACAGAAGGAGGTAGGAGGAGTGCACTGCCAATCAGAACTCAACACAATAATGGCAAAAAGCATCCAGGGAGTTCCAGAAGAAGAAATTCCCAGAAAGCCAAGCAGTGTAGGTGCAGTAGGGTCTGGAAGATGAGCACAAATAACTTTGGGCCAATTATCATGTCATCAGTGTAAATCTGTATTGCAGTTTTGCCCCCCAAGTAGGCTTCCGGAGAAGATTATGAGAAATTCCCATGCTCAATAAGACACATGTTATATAACTAACCAGTGTCCATCCATGTGACACATGAGCCATGTCTGCCAGGAAAGATCTAACCCAGACAACATAAAATGAAATTTTAATTAATAGTCAGGACTTCCTGTAGCAACAGGGGCCCATTGCTCTCTGTGGTGAATGTACCTTGTGTTTGCTCAATAAACGTTGCCTTTTGCTTGCTTTGCTGTGGGTATGTCTTGTCATTCTTTGGCAAGAGAGCACCAAGGACCAAGGGCAGATCATCAAATCTGACAATATTATTCACATATCCAGTGGAAGCAATTAGAAAATTTTACCCCAAAATATATTTATTTGTCATATATTGAGATAGCTGCCATGAATTTCACAGATGGATGCAACACTGCAAATCTGTCTTTTGGGGTGGGTGAGTGGATATTTACATCTGTAGAGAATCTGCCTTAATACAGCCTGGTCTATCCTTTCTCAATCTGCGAAAGATCAACTGAGTCTGACACTTTTAAAGGTCAGAAAGGAAACATTTATCATATCAGTAAGGTTTCATTAACATAACAAGATCACTTTTACTTGCTACTTAAACCTCTTCCCCTCTCCCCTCCTCAAACCTGTTTTTCTGCTTTTGAGTACGGTTCTTTAAAAATCTCTGTACCTCCTGGAGAATTTGCATCTTCATTCTGAGTGTTCCTGTGTATACATGTTTAAATAAGTTTGTAACTTTTTGCTATCACTAATCAATCTGTCTCATGCACACGATTTTTCAGCAAATTATAATGGGACAAGAGGCTTCGCTCCTAACACTAGCTAATAGCCAACTAGATTTCTCCATTTAGATGTACAATCAGTATGTCAAACACAAGGTATTGATTGCCCTGATTCTCCTCAATATCTTTACAAAAGTAAACAGTACCACCATTCAACTATTTGCTTAGGACAAAACAGATTTTTAAATTCTCCCTTTTCTTTAGACCTCTATGCTTATCAATGTCATTTGTTGCCTCAATGGCCAAACAGTACCTCGAATTCATCCAATTAGTTTTACCTTACCAGGGGAGTCCAAGCCGCTACTACCACTTGCTCTTACATCATGGCAAAAAAATCCTAAAGTTTCTTTACTTAAACTCTATCCCCTTCTCTGTACAGTTACCCTTGTAGCATCGAGTATGATCTCTGTGTGATGTAAATTATATCATGCATCCCATTTAGCAGGATCTTACAATAGCTTTCTTTACAATTAGAATAAAACCAAAACTCCTTCCCCTGGACTACAAAGACCTATGTGATCTAGTCCCTGATAATTTATGATTATTTTTTACTGTGGTCATACATGCTTGGACTAGAATAGTCTCCCCCTCAACATTATTATAGTTTTCTACCAAGCATTTTTAAGATTCTACTCAAATATTTCTTTCCTGAACACCCTGTCTAAAACAGTCCTCCCAAAATTCATCACCAAACTTTTCATATTCTGATGATACTTCCTTTTCTTCAGACAATGTATTATATTCATAAATGGTGTGTATATGTGTACACACACACACACTCTCACACACATACAAAGAAAGAGAATGGCCCCAAATTCCTAATCCATGGGTTTCCCACTGAAGCTCTCTCATGGTGGGCTTCTGTAAATTCCAGGACCACAACATCAAAGGAATGGTGCATATATATTTGGTGCTGGGGGAGAGGGAAGGAACAGGGACAAAGGGTATACACAGCTGACAGCAATAAAGTGAAGCTTGTTGCCTTGTAAAATCTACAATGATTTTTCCAGTATGGCTTCAAGGTATTGTGCTGTGAAAATCTTACTGTTTATGACATCTGATAATGCTTAGGCATATTACCAACACACTGAGGGCTCCAAGGCCAATAATAATTTCTGTGCTCCTTCACATTTGTGAATTATGAATTTTCTAGAATAAAATCTTCAAGTAATTTTTCTTTGTTTATCTATAACAATTCTTGGTTTGCCTTTATGTTGATTTCTCAGTGTTTCTACATATGTTGCTTTAATTATAAGCACCAAATAAATTACTGGATGTGGCAGACAAGTTAGAATATCATTAACAGATATTTAATAAAATTAAGATAACCCTATGTAAATTAAAGTACTTACGAGCCTACATTTGAGAGTTATTTTTTGCAATGTAATTTGTATATCATTCTGCCCAATCAACAGTGAAATATAATTCTCCTTTGGTGTTGTCTTAAAGAGATTTTGAAGGTGCTGTATTATTGAAGAACTTTTTTCTCACTAAACATTCATTTCACATTAAAAGGTTCATTCTTCTAAATAAATTTAAACACAATATAAACTGCTCTTTTCTCTCTTTTACTGTATATATTATATCTATATTTACTTATTTTTCCTCAGCTTTTAGTTCCGAACAAACATAAAATGAAAAGATTGTTAAATTAAAACAGCAAAAGCAATTGTTTAAGTTCAGGAAAAAAAATCAAAGTTTTACTTTTTCTTACTTCTTTTTGCTTTTAATGCTACATTTTTGGAAGAAGAGGTGGCTAGTTGATCTCTATTGTCTTTCCTATTTAGAAAAGAACGTCTGAGTAGTATAAAGAAAAATAGTATTGGAAAAATAGTAAATCTGTATCAAACTACAGTAAGAGTAAGATGTGTCAATAAAGTCCATTATTCTCTTTCTCTCTCTCTTTCTGTTGCGGACCAAGAGAAGGACCCACAGGCCAGATCCCATACCCCAGATCTTGATCACATTGCTCACAGGCAGAGGAGAGATTTGTGAATTAGTCTTGGGAGGTGAGGGAGCCAGTATGGGCAGATCAGGCAGAGAGTGAAGTGTGGGACCTAGCTGTACCATCCCCATGAGGCACCCCTCCACCCACAGGAGTGCCACGCTTTCAGTTCAGTTCGAGATCCTGGGCAGGGAACATCCTGGCCCGCATCATAGTCGTGGGACAGCTCGGCTGCCTTGAGTTTCTGCCTGCCGGCAGATCCAGGGAAAAGCTATGGAGCAGAGGAGTGTGGAGAGGAGCAAGGCCGGCTCTAGATTGCCAGATTGTGAATCTCAGATGGCCCTGCCCACACAAACAGACTTTCTGGTTGGATGGAGCCGCTTCAGCCTCTCCATAGTGGTTTTTCTCAGAAGCTGAGAGCAGAGCTTTAACCCTTGTTGAAACATATCTTGCCAGCTTTTGTGGATCCTGAGGCCAAGCTCACCCAACTTAGCCCCACCCAGCAGCATTCCCCCACCCATCTCTGCTGTGGCAGAGAATAAGGACTCACCTGAAATTTCAGGGCCCCACCCACCACCTGAGGTATTCGAATGCTTCTTCTGAGGGATTGGAGCCAGTCCCAGGACCCAAAAACACCACTGCAGTGGTTTCTTGCAGCAAGTGCCGCCTACTGACAGGGAGGACAATTTGCATACTCTTTACAGCATTTACTGACTCAATCATAAAAGGTGTGGTTGATTCTCACCCAAAAGCATCACCTACTCTCTCAGAGATTAAACTGGGAATTCCATTACAATTCACACTGCTAGGAAGATCACAGGACTGGGGAAAGAGAAAGGATTTCAAAGACCTTCATCCTCCCTCATCACAGAGACAGGGGATCTGCCCACTCACATAGCTCACCACTCCAGCAGTGTACAAACAACTAGAAACTGAGAGAAACACCATACCAAAGATATCTATAATCAAGGCACCATCCAGAATGTAGATTGCCATCAAAGCCTCACAAGCAAAGCCAAAGATTACCTAATATATGCTGCAAACACACCATATGAGGTAAGGGGAAACAGCTCTATCTAAACGAAGGAAAATCCCTAAATAAGAAGCAACAGCTGCTCCAGATGAGAAGGAATCAGCGAAAGAACTCTGGAAGCATGAAGAATCAGAATGAAAGGTCATCCCCAAAAGGGAACACCAGTTCTCTAGCAAGCAATACCAACCAAAATCACAATACTGAAATGACAGATAAAGAATTCCAAATATAGATTATAAACAGTTCAACAAAATACAAGAGAAAATGGAAAACTGACAGAAACTCCAAAATATCAGAAAATTAATGAAAAATTCAATGAAGAAACTCAATTATTAAAAAAAAAAAACAGAATTTCTGGAAATGAAAAATTCATTCAAGCAAATACAAAAGACAGTGTAAAGTCTTAAGAATAGCCTAGACCAGGCAGAAGAAAGAATCTCAGAGTTTGAAGATGACTCCTTCAAATTAAACAAGTCAGTTAAAGATAAAAAAAAAATAGAAAATTGAGAGAAAGACACAAAGCCTACAAGAAATATGAGATTATGTTAAAAGGCCAAACACAAGAATTATAAGCATTGCTGAGGGTGTAGACAAAACTCACACAAAGATTGGAAAATCTATTTGAGGGAATAATTTGAGGAAAATTTCCTAGTCTTGCCAAAAATTTAGATATGCAGGTACAAGAAGCTGAATGAACACCTGGGAGATTCATTGCAAATGGGCAATCACCATGACATATAGTCATAAGACTGGCCAAAATTAACATAAAGGAGGAACTCCTGCAAGCCATAGGACAAAAATGTCAGGTAACTTACAAAGGAAACCCCATCAGGATAACTGCAGACTTTTCAACTGAGACCTTACAAGCAAGAAGTAATTGGGGCTCCATATTCAGTCTTCTTAAGCAGAATAATGGCCAGCCTAAAATTTCGTATCCTGCAACACTAAGTTTCTAATATGAGGGAGAAATAAACACTTTTCAGACAAGCAAATACTGAAGGAATTTGTCAAGGCCAGACCTGCTCTGCAGGAAGTACTCAGATCCGCATTATACATTGATCAGCACGATAGGAACACACCAGTGTAAAATCACCCAAAAGCTAAAGCTCAAAGCCAATATAAAATAATGGCTCAAGAGGTAAAACAAAGCAATCAGTTTCTACCCAACAGGATGAACACAGATGCATCCCACTTATCAATTCTTTCAATAAATATGGATGGCTTGAATTCCCCACTCAAGAAACATAGGCTGGCTGAACGGATAAAAAGCTACAAGCCAAGTATCTGCTGTCTCCAGTAAACACATCTAACCCACAAGGACTCATTCAGAGTCAAGGTGAAGAGATTGAAAAAAATGTTCCATACAAATGGAAATCAAAAGAAAGCAGGTGTAGCCATTCTTATATCAGATAACATAGACTTCAAATCGACAATAGTAAAGAAAGACAAAGATGGTCATTATATAATGGTAATGGGAGCAATTCATTAAGAAGACATAACAATACTAAATATCTATGCACCTAACCCAGGTGCTCCCAGATACGTAAAGCAAACCCTATCAAATCTAAACAAAGTGATAAATATCTCTATGTCTTAATCTCTCCTTCATTTTATCATTTTTAACAGTATTTAGGGGGAATACAAAAGTCAGCTACTGATTAAGTTTTATTTTTGTTGTTGGTGGGTTTTTTTTTGCTGTTATTGTTGTTTTCTAGGTGAGAAAAGCCACATGGCATCAGCCTATCTAGTAGCTGGGACTACAGGCATGCACCAACACGCCTGGCTAATTTTTTCTATTTTTAGTAGAGATGGGTCTTGCTCTTGCTCAGACTGGTCTCAAACTAATGAGCTCAAGCAATCCTCCCGCCTCATCCTTCCAGAGTGCTAGAATTACCGGCATGAGCAACAATGCCTGTCCAATAATAAGTTAAATTTTAAAAGCTTAATTGAGCTTGAAAAAGATAGGAGATAACAGACATAATCATTTACGAATTACTTTCAATTATTCTAGTTCAGGGGTAGGGAACCATTTCATGTTGGAAGGTCACATTTGTTTAGCTGTAATCAAATAAGACCACATTCAAGAAATTTTAATTAGATATACTTAAAAATGTACATTATTTTGTAAATTCTAACTAGTATGTACTTAATAATTTCAAAAGTGAAAGCTATTCATTAATTTTAAAGTTAACTAACATTTTAATGACTTCGTTGTGCCTGGTTTTTGTTGGAAAACATTTGAATATTGGTTACAGCATGGAGGTCCACAGTTTCAGTTGATCCTCTAAATGGATATCAGTCATTTGTCACTTTAAGGGTATCTTGATTATGGTTAAGAGGGAGAATATAGATTCACAGCAATAACTAGTTGAAAAGAAAGAAAGCATTTTTTCAGGCATGTTGCCAAAGGCATGGGTATTCTATTGTATTTTAACCCATTTCAATGGATCTTTCTTAGCATCAAACAATAACTTTACAAAGTCATCTACTAAGAGCTCAATACATACTATTTGTAGTTCTTTAGGAGCCTTGGTGATATCATCTAGGTGAGGCTGAAATGATAATTTGAAATGCTAATTTCGTGATTCTCAAAATCAGTGAAACTTTCATTGTATTCTCAAATTAATAGATCTATAACAGCTGTGTGTATCATCCTGCTCATCAACGACCTTTGCCAACTGAGGAAAACATTCATCCAAAATTTCCTTTTGAAGAAGTGTTTTGAAAAAAGATAGCTTTTTCAAAATGCTTGTTTTTTTTTTTTTGCCACATAACATATATAGATTTAGTTTTACCTTACAAAGAAACAGTCATTTTGATATGACATGATATTACACGGAAATGATGCATTCCCATGGAAATCTTCTTTCAATAATTTACATTGCTGATTCTATTCTTCATAAAATTTAACTATCTGTTCTTTCAGAGATAAAATTTTGGCTAACACCAGTCCCTGCAATAGTCAACACACTTTAGAATAATATGGCAAATCAACACTTAATACCTGATTACTCAGTCTTGCTTGTGACAAAACTGATGATCACAGGTGCATTTCCATGAATATAGTTAGCAATATTTATAACTTGTTGCAAAGCGTCATTTAAAGTATTACCCTTAGCACAGAGATTTTGCTGATGCAAGATACAATGAAAAGAAATAAGAGCATCTGGATCAGTTAATAGTTTTTTTTATTTGTTTGTTTTTTTATCTGTGCAATAAACACTTAATTTCCTGTCATGGAAGGTGTACCCTCTGTACTCACTAAATTTACCAAATTCAGTCCAACTTCGTGACATTTATCTTGAAATTTGTTGAAGATAACTATTGTGTTTCCAAGAGTGCCCCAAATGAGTATCTCTTTGTAGCAAAGAAAATCTTCTGTTATGACCTGAATGAAGCATAAAATCTGCACCAAGTCAGTGGTACCAGTTGATTCATCCAAAACAATTAAATAATGTATATTTTCCGTTTGAAATATTGCATGAAGTTGTTCTGTTAAGTTGAAGCCTAACTCATGCTGCTCATTGTCTATGGTTGTCCTTGAAAGAAGCAGTCAATTGTACTTTGAAATATTATTGGGATCTAAGCATCCTGCAACCTCAACAATGCTTTCTTTCACAATTTCTACATCACTGACTGGCTTTCTTTTCTTTCCAGGGTATATAAGCTGATTTGTAAGTTGCTTCAGTGGCATTATTTGCAGTTATTATTGCTGCTTGAAAGAATTGTCTTTGCTTTTGCTTTTCATCTTTTAAGTTCTACAATACAACCTTTCATGCCTTTACCTCTAATTTAAAATATTTGTGGTCCTTATGCATATTATAATGCTCATAAGCATTATAATATGCAGTATCACAAAGCAAGTATCACAAAGCAAGCAAATCATCTTATCTTTAGCAGAAATAGGATAATATTGCAATTCCCAATCCTCATTTTAAAAAGTCTATTTTCTTTCTTCTCTTGGTCTTCTTTGACATGATGGGTTGTTAAGTAGACAGGATTAAAAAATACTGTCGAGCTATGCAACTATTCACAAATTCCACTTCAGACAGAAACACAGTGCACCTTTTTCAAAAGCTGATAACAGACTGAAGTAATCGACCACCAAAACTCTTACCAATCAGCCTCATGCAATAGTGACACAGAAGGAATAACCAAAAAAGGGCCAAATGTATTACAAGCTGTCTGTTTAAAACCTTTCCTACTCTTTTTGGGAATTAAAACCTGCTTTCCTGCCTGTCTGGGGCCAGTAATCAGAGGGTCAGGGAAGTGTCCTTTGTCCTTTGGTCCACAGGGAATGGTTCAACGGAATTGTTCAGAGAGAAGTTTCAAGATTGACTCTGCTGGAGATGGGGTCGATCAGGACCATCGATTATAGTTAAAATAGCTTGAAGCTGAAAATCCACCTTTAAAACCTCTGTATTAATACTTTTAGATACAATAATGGCACCCTAAGACAGGAGTCCCCATTCTCTTAATTTGCTGGCAAATTAATAAACCTCCATTTCCTTCTCCTCAAACCACTTGTTCTTGTTCTTCTGATGTGGCCTCGAGCACAAATGCTGAACTTTTGGTAAGAGTCGGGCTGCCAGTGTGGCGGGGGAAGTTAGGACTAAATCCTGAGTGTAGCAGCAATTGAGTTAGCCCTTATGGCACCATGTTCTAATTGTGCCAGTCAATCTGGGAGGATTATTTCATTGAAATTTATTTTATTCTTTGGTATTTTAAGTACATTCATAAAAAATTATAAAAGATGAACAACAATGTATTAATAAAAATAAAAAGATCTTTTCTGTAAAATTTGGATTCAGTCAAAAGGCTGCACTTAAAGAGCTAGAGGGCTGAATGTGGCCTTTTTCCTCTCCTTTCCCCATTCTAGTTCATCAAAGGTACCTGTTTATCATTAAATAACAGACTAATAATATTAACAATATGTAATTATTTCATATTTCAAAATAAATGAACAAAGGAAACAAATTGAGGAAAATTGGCTAATTGGCTAATTGAAGTCAAGAGTTGTTATACTCTTACAAATTTCACAAATAATATAAGTAACATTTTGTTGTTGCTTTCATTTTTAGTGTTGCACAAACACACAAAATGATAATATGTGTGGTAGACAAAGAAACTTGATTCCAGTCTGAATGTGTTTAGCAATAAATGAAAATATGTCAACTATTGTGAAAGGTGACCCCTAACCCAAAGCACTCATTAACTATCAGTGATTGTCAATGTATCATTGTGTTTCCAGATGTCAGAATCCTGAATTATTGTTATTTACCACAATATATGAGAAATAAAGAAAAATAAAGAATTTAAAAGAGGTGGCGCCATGACTAACTGTAACTGAACAGTCAAGAGAATAAAAAATCTGGAAGTTTTTAAAAAGGAACAAAAAATCTGAAACCCAGATGTTAAGAGAGGTAATTCAAGTTTATTGAGGCCTGAGGCACTATGCTTAGGACTTTTTCTTTTATCATTTAATATGGTCTACCTTTACCAGAAGTCATTACTCTCATTTACAAAGTAGTTTACCAAAAATCTGGAATATTTAAGTCAACTTTCACTGACTGTGGGAACTTTCTTTCTCTCTAAAGCTTGAGTCCTGTAAGTACTGAGCTCTTTTCCTGATAGCTCCTTGTCTATCCATATGTGAAGGGTCACACACCCATGGAAATGTGCCACAGACATTTACACAGTTCCAATATTTGCTGAGGTATACTCACGCATTGCAAAATTAAGGGGATACATTCTGAGAAATGCATCAATTTCCTCATTAGTCAAACATCATACAGTGAATTTACACAAAACTAGACGGTATAGCCTACTACACACATAGGCTATATGGGATAGCCTATTGCTCCTAGGCTCCAAACTTCTAGAGTATGTTACTGTACTGAATACCGTAAGCAATTGTGCCACAACAGTATTTGTGTGTATAAACACATCTAAACATAGAAAATGTACAGTAAAGATAAGGTATGAGGAATAAAAAATGCTGTACCTGTATATGACACTTACCATGAATGGAGCCCGCAGGACTGGAAGTTGCACTGGGGAGTGGTGAGGGAATGTGAAGACGCAGGACAGTACTGTATACTACTGTGGAGATTATGAACACTGAACACTTAGGTTATGCTAAATTTAGTTTTAAAATAATATTTTTAATATTTCAATAATGAATTAAGCTTAACTTATTGTCATATTTTTACTTCATAAACTTTAAAATATTTTTGTTTAACTTTTGACTCTGGTAAAAGCATTTAGCTTAAAATAAAAAAAATATTGCACAGCTGTACCAAAATATTTTAATATTTTCTTTCATTATATCTTTATCCTATAAAATTTTTCTACTCTTCTAATTTTTTATTTATTTAATTTTTAGTTTTTAAACTTTTTTGTTAAAAACTGAGACAGAAATGCACCCACTAGCCTAGGCCTAGACAGGGTCAGGATCATAAGTATCACTGTTTTCCAACTTCTCATCTCGTCCCACTGGAAGTTCTTCAGGGTCCATAACAGGAATAGAGCCGTCATCTCCTGTGATAACAATGCCTTCTTCTGGAATATGTCCTGAAAGATCTACCGGAGGCTGTTTTATACTTAACTTTTCTTTTTTTTTAATAAGTAGTAGTATACTCAAAAATAATGATGAAAATTTTAGTACATTAAATATATAAACCAGTAACACAATTATCAAGTAGTATGTATTGTATGTAATTGTATATGTTTTACTTTTACACAGCTTTCAGTGCAATAGGTTTGATTATACCAGCATCACCACAGACATGTGAGTAATGCGTTACGCTATTACTTTATGATGGCTATGAATTCACTAGACAATAGGAATTATTCAGCCTCCATTACAATCTTATGGGACGGCCATCCTATTCAAGGTCCATTGTTGACTGGAATGTCATTATGCAGCAAATGGTTGTATTCAAAAAAGCCTCATAATAGAGGCAGGTCAGTTTCTGTAGTGTCTGTAGGGGAAAATAATCAATAGAAGACAACAACAAAAACAAAACAATTTATGAAGAAGGTCTTTGCTATGTCATCTCTTTTATTACATGAAATCTTTAACTTTTGTATTTTGACTTTCATGGAGACATATTTATTAGGATCCCTAACATTTAAAGAAAGAAAAAGTAAAAATAATAAAAGCATCTCAGGTCTTTATTTATAAATTGTTAAATCCAAATCAGGAAGAAACTAAAAGCAGATGTGTTTCAACATACTGTCTATTAAAATCAAAAAGAAATTAAGATCCAGAAAATGTAATAGTATAATGATTAAATATTGAGCAATTAGTTGTGCCTTTAAAAAATTATAGATAGCAAAATAAAATGTTATTCAAAACCAACCACCCAAGAATCCTGGCTAAAGTACTTGCAACGGTTCATCGTGGATGGTTTTATAATTGACACAAGTATACACATAAAGCAGTGATCAATAATAATAATCAGTTTGTAATGAGAAATAGGGATTGGAGTTTGATATTCTATAACTAAAATAAATATTTGAATTTTTAAATATAAGTTCTCCCCGTGACTCTGGTATATGTTAAACACTTACCACATTGCAACTGGAAGTTGATTCAATGAATCTAAAACTCTTTTGTTCCCATGGTATTCATAATTACTTTTCATTTCTAATTACTTTGCATTAAATGTGACTGTGGAAATGAAATTGGCATATTTTTCTTATCACTGAACAAGCCATGAATTAATTTGCAAAGGAAATGAAAATTCATTCTATTTCTATAATGTTAGTTATCAAATGTCCACAATTTATTCCCTCAGATAACAAGATACCAATGAAAAAATATTAACAGAAGGGTCATTTCAGGATAATTTGTGTTGGATAGTACAGAATTGTATTAAATCTAATTTGGGGCAGAATTTTCCTGATAATGCTTAATTTCATATATTTTTATCTTATGTTTTCTTAAAACTATTTCCAAGTCACTTATCATGTTGTGTCAAGACAAGATGTCTTCTTTGCAGATCATAGCCCTTATGTACAAACTGCACTGTTTTCTGGTGTTTGTACCTTTTTCTAATTGCTTAGTCCATTAAGGTGCTGTAACAAAATACCGTAGACTGAGTGACTTACAACAAACAGAAATTTATTTCTCACAGTTCTGGAGGTCGGGAAGTCCAAGATGAAGGAATCAGCAGATTAGGTATCTGGTGAAGATCTACTTCCTAATTCACAGACAACTGTCTTTTTCCTGTGTCCTTCCTCACATGGTAGAAAGCAGGAGGCAGCTTTCTGGGGTCTCTTTTATAAGGGATTAATTCCACCCATGAGGCCTGTACTCTCATGACCTAATCATCTCTCCAAGTCCCCATCTCCTAACACCAGCACTTTGGGATTCAGGATTTCTACATATGAATTGTGTGGGAACATATTCAATATTATAGCATCTAATTAGAAGAAATTGGAGAAATGGAATGTTGGCTGTCATAAATTTTTGGAAGTAAGTATTGTCAATGTTTACCAGTATTAAGCCTAATATAAAAACAAACAAAAATTGTGACATGTGTTCATATTTTTCAACATACTTAGAGTTTTTTTTTTTTTTTTTTTTTTTGAGACAGAGTCTCACTCTCTTGCCTGGGGCGAGTGCCGTGGCGTCAGCCTAGCTCACAGCAATCTCAAACTCCTGGGCTCAGGCAATCCTACTGTCTCAGCCTCCCAAGTAGCTGGGACTACAGGCATGAGCCACCATGCCCGGCTAATTTTTTTTCCAGATATATTTTTAGCTGTCCAATTAATTCCTTTCTATTTTTTGGTAGAGATGGAGTCTCGCTCTTGCTCAGGCTGGTCTCGAACTCCTGAGCTCAGAACGATCCGCCCACCTCGGCCTCCCAGAGTGCTAGAATTACAGGCGTGAGTCACCGCGCCCGGCCCATCTGACTGGTTTTGATTTGCATTTCTCTAATGACTGATGTTGAGCACTTTTTCATATTCTTGTCAGCCAGTTGTATATATTCTATGGAGAAATGTCTATTTAAGTCCATTGCCTATTTTTAAATTGGGTTGTTCATTTTAAACTGTGTTGAGTTATTGAGTTGTAAGAGTTCTTTATATATTTTGGATTATAGATCTTACCTGTATTTTTTAAAGATACCTTTGCTGGGTATAGAATTGGGGCTGACAGTTTCTCTTTTCTTGAATTGGGGCTTGCCCACTCTGACTCGCGGAGGGAGCGCCTCTTCTGCCATTAGTGTGGGAGTGAGAGTCCATCCAGTCAGGATCAGGCTGGCTCTGGGTTTTATTGTTGCCGTGGTTACCTTTAGTGTACTGTGGGCTTTAATTTTCCTTGCTGTGGGCTGCCATTGCCGTTTGCTGAGGGCGGGGGCTGGCGCTGGTGGGCTTTTTCTAGTGTGAGTATTCTACCCTCAGCTTTTCTGTGTAGCGGGCATAGACTACAGCACGTGGGCGCGCGCTGGCAAAGGGGAGGGTCTCTGTGGTTTGGGTTCAGCCTCAGTCTCTGGGAGGCCCTGTGTGCGTGGCCGTTCTCAGGATGCCTGCCCCCTCCCCATGGCATGCAGTCTCTCTGCCTCGTGTCTCTGGTTTGTCCTGGGCGGGTTTCCTGCCCCTCCCCTGGCAGTAGGAGATTTTTGCTTGAAGGTTCCCTGCCCCTTCACCAGGAATAAAGAGTTCAGTTCTCTTCCCCCCACTGCAGCCTGTCTTCGCCTGTCCTGTGGGGTGGGCAGGCTTTGTGTCCCTCTGCCAGCTTTGTGTGAGAAGGCCCTGGGGAGTGCTCGGTGTTCCTGGCTGTCCCCTGACGTGTCGGTCTCCTCCGCCTGCACTAAGAGACCTCTCTCCTGCTTCCTTCCCTGGTCCCAGTCTCTGCTGTCAGCACCCAGGGGAGGCAAGTACCCTGTGAAGGTCGGAGGGTGCACAGGAATGCGAGCTCCCTGTGTCTGCCCCAACCCCCAGCCTTGGCGTGAGCTCCCACCATGCCAGCCCCGTCCGGCCCTGGGCAGCTGCGACAATTTTAGCTGATTTCTCCTCCCCTCTTACGTGGCAGCAGGTGCCTCTTCCATCTGTGCTGTGCTCGGGTGAGACTGTTCCTGTGCCCATCTCTCCTGGGAGAGGCACTTGCCTCTCTTGGGAAATTAGGTTATTTGGGTGCCTTGCAACCTCAGCTCTCTCATGGGCTCAAGAAAAGGCCTTGTAGTTTATACAGCTTCTTCTCATCGTAGGTTCAGAGTGACATCTCTGCAGCTTTCTGTATCCTAAGCAGAAGTTGAAGTCCTGTTTGGGATTTTTATTTTGAACTTTTGTGCCAGAAAACAAATGTGTCTCTCTCTTGGAGGATTTATGTTTATGTATATGTACGGGTACATCTGTCATTGCTGCATTATCTATGTTTATAGTTCACTTCCTGCTAATTAGAAATATAAATAATCTATCTTCAAACATAAAATTGGAAAAGCCAAGTCTCCTTATCCAAGGTATTTCTTCCAGGGCATCATCGCAGCTACTCAGGTTAGCCTGGTGTATGTTGCGAAAGTCTTCAGGTCCCCTCAGACACGATAGGAGAGTTGCCAGAGAACCCCCGACTTCTGTTACCCCCAGCAGATGTGTCCTGTCATTAGAGGCTGCTCGGAGTCTTGACAAGTACACAGCAGGCTACCTCAGTCTGCTGGAGCTTTCTTATTGGGATACCTGATTTGTAGATGGAAGCTTCTCAGCATTCTAAACCGTTACTGAGGAAAAATGTGTGCTATGTTCCAACTGAACATAGTGGGAAATGCTTTGCTCTGTCTCAGTCCCTGTGGACACAGAATTCTACAGCTTTTGTTTTCCTGACACTCTAAGGCGGGGAAAGAATCCTTGAACTTGCAGTGTTTAAATGCATTTCCTGATACAGAGACTAGAGGATATTCTGTGCCAGAGACGCCTGCATCATCATGCTCTTGCGTTTGTTTGTCGTACAGGTATTCAGTATCCAGTGTTACACACCATTCAGATGATTAACCTATTTTCATTTGTCTTACTGATTTTTAAACTTGTCTTTTTGTAATTCCTTTTTGTAGACAGCTGATTTTACTTCTGGAGTTATATAGTCCCAGAGATGTTTATGACTATTTACGGCCCATTGCTCTGAATCTGTGTGCAGACAAAGTTTCTTCTGTTCGCTGGATTTCCTACAAGCTGGTATGTATCAAACTTCTAAAACTGCAGGTCAGCAAACTGTTTTATAAGATCCTAGGACAGAAGGTATTCCTCGCCTCCCCCGCTCCCCTCCTAGGTCAGCGAGATGGTGAAGAAGCTGCACACGGCCACACCGCCGACGTTTGGGGTGGACCTCATCAACGAGCTTGTCGAGAACTTCGGCAGGTGTCCCAAGTGGTCCGGTCGGCAGGCCTTTGTCTTTGTCTGCCAGGTAAGTGAGGACCCGTGCTTCCTCCATCCGTGGCGGTTTTCCTCCCAGAACTGTTTCTTCTCTCACCTCCTGCCTCTCTCGCGCCCTCTTCCTCATCCTCAAGGAATGGAACTTGACCTCCATCTGGCTATTTTCAGGATCGTCCGTGTGTCACTGTTGGGCATCTGTCTGGCCCTTGAGCCGGCCTTTCCTATAGTCAGCTGAGCTCGTTCTATAGCTGGCACGAACCACACGTACCATCTGTGCGCATGTCCACGTGCCACACACGCAGCATCCATGTGTACATACACACGTGTACCACACACACCACACGCACATACACTGCAGCCTGGCTCCTACTGGAGGGTGCTCGTGTCTGGGCTCAGAGTGCACATGCGAAAGTGAAGTCTCGGCTGAACGCTCCAGGTCTCTGAAGAGCAGCTTAAAAACCTGCGTGTAGTTGTTTTGAGTTCCCAAGTACCTGGAATATTGGTTAAAAAGCCAAAACGAAAATACCCATTCAGTTGTAACAAAACAATTTGTTAGCTCGTGTAACAGTTCGGTAGCTGAATTGGCAGAGAAATCTAAAGCAGTTATTCCTTGTCCCCAGACCGTCATTGAAGATGACTGTCTTCCCATGGACCAGTTCGCTGTGCATCTGATGCCACATCTGCTAACCTTAGCAAACGACAGGGTCCCAAACGTGAGAGTGCTGCTTGCAAAAACATTAAGGCAGACTCTACTAGAAAAAGGTAGGTGGGCGACTCTACCGAGAAGCGGATGTGGAGAGGGGCTCGGGCACTGTGTGGGGTAGAAAGTGTCACAGCAGAAGTAGCGTAGGTTCACAGAGAACGATCTGGTAGAACGACACATTGTAAGTTGTTCTGGTGGTTCTCCCAAGAGGACAGGCGGTTGAAGGAACTTTAAATTAGTGCCGTACCGTAGAAATATTTTTATCATGGGCATATATCATTTTTATAATTTAAAATATAATAATTTTTTAAATTTAAATTGGGTATTTAAATTGACCTATGACCGTGGGAACCGTGGCCTCGGCAGCAGCCCCGCCGTCTGGCACTGCCGTGCGGGGCGGGAGCTGCGCGCTTTCCCTCCTCTTCCTTCGGTAGGCGGAAGACACGTGCCCTGTAGTATCTGTTTTTCTGGAAATTATAAACCCCTCAAGATTCAGGATGTTTTCTTTATTGTAACCACCCCCCAAATGCCTCATAAATACAGTTAAATGCATGAACTCGTGAATGAAGCACAGAAGTTTCTAGTAGGTTTCAAAGAATCAAGGGTGAACGAATATTCTTTTTTTGTTCTTTGCCATTCATGTAAATTTTTAAAATAGCAATTAAAGTGAAATGGCTAAAGAGACTTGTTTGGTTTGGGGGTTGTATGTTGTATGTAGCTGGTGTTTGGAAGTGTTTTTCCTTTTACTAAGCTGATTAATAGCTAAGAAGTATAATGTTCTAATATATTTATTAGTTTAATACTCCTTAGCTATCATTGAATATCATGAGATTATCATAAAAACAAGATAAATCTCATAATTTTCTTTATTCCAGGATATTTTTTCCTATAACCAATCAGTTGGATTACTGTTTATAATTGAACATGGCATTTGTTTATACCCTTAAAAAATCATGTTTTATAATGTAACTAATTATACTTGTATTTGACAAAACTCTGAATCATTAGACCAGTTGCATTCACACTGCGCATTTGTCATTTCCAGAGTATTTCCTGGCCTCGGCCAGCTGTCATCAGGAAGCCGTGGAACAGACCATCATGGCTCTTCAGATGGATCGTGACAGCGACGTCAAGTACTTTGCAAGCATCCTCCCCGCCAGTACCAAAATCTCTGAAGACGCCATGAGTACAGCTTCCTCAACCTACTAGAAGGCTTAAGCCTCGGTGTCTTCCCCTCTTCCACGAGAGCCGAGGCTCCACGATGCTCCGCATGCGTGTGATCTGGGTGGTGGTGTTGGGAGAGACCTTCCTCGCTTGCGGATTTATTTGCAGGTGCAAGTTGCCTAACCCGATACCAGGGATTTTAAGAGTCAAGAGAAAGTACAGTAAACACTATTATCTTATCTTGACTTTAAGGGAAAATAATTTCTCAGAGGATTCTAATTGTCACCGAAGCCTTAAATCCTTCTGTCTTCCTGACTGAATGAAACTTGAATTGGCAGAGCATTTTCCTTATGGAAGGCACAGGATTCCCAGAGACCTGCACTGCTTTCTCCTGGTTTTGTTTAACAGCAGATAGATGAAATTCTTACAGCCAGAAGGCAGATGTGCACCGGACGTGAAAGAGACCTTCAGTATTAGCCCTGTTTTCTCCTAGGCACAAGGACCTGTTGGGTTCTGTGGCCAGATGCCCAGCCTGGCCCGAGGTGTGAATAGTTTCTGACATGTATAAATGGGAAAGGAGATTTTTTTGGATTTCTCCTAAGGGCTTGATGCTAACACTAAAGTAGAATCTGATTTTAACTCTTAAATGCAGCATATTGCTGTACACATTTACAGAACATTTGCTGAGTATCTGTGTCCTGATTTTTTTCATGCTGGTCATGACCCGAAGGAAATTTATTAGCACGTACACTGTATGTCAGGTGTTTCTAACTTGATCATGATCAGCTCTGAGGTGCAACTTTTTCTTCACATACTGTACATATCTGTGACCACTCTCAGGAGTGCTGCAGTCTTTAATCATGCTGTTTAAAACTGTTGTGGCACAAGTTCTCTTGTCCAAATAAAATTTATTAATATCTATATAGAGAGAGATATATACACTTTTGATTTCTAGATGTCTACAAATAAATGCAATTTGTGACCTGTATTAATGATTTAGTATAAAATGGGGAAACTAGATTAAAATATTTGTCTTCTAAAACTAGTTTAGTAGTGTCTTTGAAATCTGCCTTTATGTCCTCTGGGTCCGGTTTGCCCTTGGCAGGGGTGTCCTGGGCGCTCCTCGGGCCCCTGCCAGCAGCCCCCAAGGGCAGGTGAGCACCTCGCCGCCGCAGCCCAGGCCACCCCCACTGCAGACCCACGGCGGGACTTTGTCCTGAAGCTCCTGAGATACGGTGAAGCACCTCTGGGGGTCAGTAAAACCTGCCCTCTCTCCCACGGGGTCGTTTGACCGTCAAGGCGTTTCTGTAGAGGCCTGGCCCGACGCTAAGTGGGAGCCGAGGTTGGATGCCTGAGATCTGGGGCAGGGAGTTCGGAGACGTCACAGAGATGACACTGGCCAGGGGCTGCAGTCTGAGCAGAAGTGAAGAGTTGTTAGCCCAGAAAACAAACTAGAGCTCACGACAAAGTTAGTTCTCTTCTCATTTTTACCAAACTATGAATAGAATACCCTCTTTTGAGTCGTGCTAGTCTAGTGACAACAGAGTCACCAGACTGCAGTTAGTATCCATCATTTTGCAGGCTTGGGGGCCGGGAACATAAACAGCGGCACACTCACCGCTCCGCAAGAGAGCCCTTGTGTCATTTACGGGTCTCCCTGTCCCCCCGCCCAGGTTCCCTGGGTCTCCTGAGCTCTAGCCTAGAACACCCCGGAGATGACGCTCACCTACAAGTGCGGAATCGTACTGTAATTAGCCGCGGCGAGAAGAAAAGTGCCAGGCAAGCACGAGCTCCCATCGCGGCAGCTGCTCGCCAGAGCTCCGCGTAGTCACACCAGGGCGTGGGAGAGCCCCCTTAAAGGAGAACTGCACTACATGAGCTTAACGTTGCAGAATTTACCTGCAGGGGCGCCCTGCATACAAAGGAGAAGCCAGATGTTTAAGCTTTAAATGACAGATATCTTAATTGTGGAATTTTTAAAGTAAAAAAAGCAAATGGAAACTTCATTTTTATTCTAGACCAGTCTATCCCAGACATGGTAATGATGGTTGGCTTGTGCTGAGTCCTGATTTCACTTTTGAAATGCAAATATCTGTAAAGTACGACACCTGGGGCCAGGCATGACTGGGCTGGCTCCCAGGGGCCAGGAGCTGCTCACCCGGCAAACCCACGCCCAGGCCCGGCCGCAGCAGCGGCTTTAGGAAGGGTGGGAGGGGGCTCCAGGGGCCCCGCAGTGCTCAAGTCCACAGGGGGCGGGACGCAAAGCCAGCCCAAAACACTCCTCACCAGCCAAAGGGTGCTCAACTATTTCAAAGAATGTACACAAAAACTAGCTTTTATTTTTCCCAAATGGCTGTTGAATTTATTTGCTTGATCAATGGTCCTGGCAAAAATTAATTAACCAACGCTGAGACATTTGTAGTGAAATGCTAATTTTAAAAATCCATGACACCTTGATAGAAATTAGAGTTTACACAAACAAAAAAGGACCCTTCGGCATTGCCAGCAGCTGTGCAGTGAGCGCACTAGGACCGACAGGACAGCGAGGCGGCGTTTGCGCGGTCTGTCCGACACCTGACCGCACTTTCAGTCACCAGAATATCTTCTCTCCAGATTTAAAAAAATAGTATGCTGATTTCTATAACAAAGCTTTTCTTCGTACAAAAATCAAATAATGGCCGACAAGTCACAACAGTGCAATAGGTAGAGGATAAAAAACCGCATCGAACAGGTGCTGAAAATAAATACTAACGAGGAGGACAGAGCCCTCGTGTGGAGTTGTTTTCGTCCCGTGAGTGTGTGGGGGTTTCTTTTGAGCCACGAGACCCGGCCAGTCTCGTGGCGCCACTCGCTCCGACGGAGCCGACGGCAGAGCCCGGCCTCCAGCACCCCCGATCTGTGGACTAGAAGCGGGAGCGGGCGGCGAGTCGCAGTGTCATCAAAGGAATCTGTTTCTGTTGCTCAGTCTCGTCAGTCGGGAGTCCACCGGTAGGTTCACTGAGACGACGTGGGCAATTTCGAACTTTCGTTTAAAAGCAAACATATGGCTTATTCAGGCAAGGAGACGTGTACATTCTAGCCCAAGCAAGCAACCGGAGTCATTCTGTCTCTAATGGAAGGTCAGTCGTGTGACAGATGTCTGGTTGGGACACACTCTGTGTGTGGGGGGTGCACCAGATTGGGGCGGCCACCTCCCCGCCCACCCAGGGAGAAGCCTCTGCTGGCCGGGCAGTGAGCTGCCGGCAGGAGCGGGGCCTGCGCTGCCCGGGGCGGGTGGGTGGCCCCACAGGCAGCCTCTGTCTGCGACCAAACGAGGCCGTCCTGGTGACTCGGGCTCAGGGACTGTGGTTTGGAACTGTCAAGAGAGGTGTGGGTGGGTAACGGGAACCCCAGTAGGAGCTGTTCTGGCCAGTCAGGAAACGTGAGGCGGCTCCCCCGCTGTGTAATCTGCACCGAAGAGGCGTGAAAGGCACAAGCAAGAGTGACAGGTCCGCAGAGGTCCTGGGGGCAGGACACGGGCGGCCACAGGCAGGCGCAGCACTGACCTGGCTGGGTTCCCCCTTGAATGAGAAAGAGATCCTGATTCTGCTGTGATTAAAAAAGCAAAGAAAGACGATTTTTGGTTTAAAAAGAAGCCACTCAAGGGTTAAAACAGTTATTTTAACAAAGAAAATTAATCTTCGAATAAGCTGACGCTATCTGGAAAACTCATCTGCCCCTCCCAGCCCGCAGCGCGCCCCTGCTTGCACCTCCGTGGGACCTGGCCTGATGGCGGGTCAGATGCGAGAGAGGAAGGTCTCTGGGAAGAGAAGACGTCTTTACAGAATGTACAGCGGGAGAGCCGCGCCCTCGGCTCTCGGGGTTACAGTAAGATGCACAGGTCCCTCTAAGTCTAGAGGGCTCCACGGTGACCAGCCAGGCTGCTCAGATGGGCGTCTCCTTCCTGTCCTTGCCTGGCGACGGCTTTGCTTGCTCCTTGCCTGCCTTTGGCTGCTCCTTAGCTGCTTTGGCCTCGAGGACGCCATCCCGGGGCAGCGGGGCCGCGCCGCCACGCCGCTCCGGCTCCTTGTCCTCTGGCGCCGGCTGCTCGGACTTGGCCCGCTGCATCTGCAGCAGGCGGAGCTGCACGCGCAGCTCGATGATGGCCTCGCGCTCCTCGTGAATCGCTTGGTTCAAGTCATTGTTCTTTATCTTGAGGAATGACAGAAAGGGCAGTTACCGCTTAAGAACGAGGGCAGAAGGACAAAGCTCAGGAGCAGAGAACAGTTAGCAAGGGCGCCCTGCAGGAGCCAGACGCGACGGCAGTGCTAGTGAGCGCGTGGACACCCTGCTCAAGGAGGGCGGAATGTAAACCAGCCTCCTCGCACCGAAGGGCAAACGGGGAAAACATCAAGGTACCGAGAGAAAGCAATCAGCTTAATAATTAAGTGTTCTAGTGTTTAAAATACACTTAACTCAAAATTTTGTACTGGCTTCAGAAATTCTGTTAAACAAGGAGAATAATAAAAGTAATTTTAGTAGCAGTTAGAGAGGGGAGTTAGAGATAGGATAGAAACCTACATTTGTCTCAAAAGTGAATATCCATTGTCTTTTGTGAATGACATTACTTTAAATCTGAAATGTGCTGCCTACTCAACGAAAGATACTATCAATTCTAAATTATCTGCACTTACTCGGCAAAGTTTAGGTAATGCAAAACAGGAGCTAAGCCCACCCTCCTGCTGACCTCCGCCTTCCCCCCGTTCTGTGGCAGCTGGCTCACCACCGTGAGCGCCCACACTCCCCGCCTTCCATGGCGCTGCCCAGCCTCCCTTGCCGCTAGGTATGGCCACGACACTGAGCCTTTGAGAACGCGGACGAATGCAGGCGCTGAGTTTCACTTGCACAAGGGCGTGCTTTGATTCCTTTCCCCATTCCTGCTGGCTCAGAGCGGGCAAGACATAGAGCAGCCCCGTTGGCCCCCAAGTGGAAAAAGCCAGTGTGGAGGGTGACAAGCCCTGGACGGCCTGCCCCCAAGAAACACCACCATCTTGGTAAACCACCACGTTATTCTCTTTGCTACGGCAGTTTAGCCCATACCCCAAGTACGGTAACTCTGGATTATGTTTTTTTTTTTTTTTTGAGACAGAGTCTCACTCTTTTGCCCGGGCTAGAGTGAGTGCCGTGGCGTCATCCTAACTCACAGCAACCTCAGACTCCTGGGCTCAAGCAATCCTCCTGCCTCAGCCTCCCGAGTAGCTGGGACTACAGGCATGCGCCACCATGCCCGGCTAATTTTTTCTATATATTTTTAGTTGTCCAATTCATTTCTTTCTATTTTTAGTAGAGATGGGGTCTCGCTCTTGCTCAGGCTGGTCTCGAACTCCTGAGCTCAAACAATCCGCCCGCCTCGGCCTCCCAGAGAGCTAGGATTACAGGCGTGAGCCACCGCGCCCGGCCTGGATTATGTTTTCCTGCTAACATTGTACAGATCATATCAGAACCCTAAGAAAGCACGTAAGGTGCCAATGCGAGGGCTTTCTACAGAACAGAAGCGCCGGCGACTCGAGCCTCAGCACCGCTCGCTTCTCCCCACAGCGCACTCCTGCAGCGTGAGCGCCGCGCTGAACTCTGCCGCGGGCTCTGCAGAGAGGGCGCCGGTGGGCGGCGGTTCTGCGCGGAATTGTGGTTTTCTACGCAGGGCGGGCTCGGTCCGCCCCGGCCACTGAACGCAGCGGAAGAGGGAAGCAGAGCCAGCTCCGATCTCAGATCCCTTTCTATAAAGGGGACGTCTGCTCTCTCTCAACGCTCAGGCAAAACACGTGGCGGCAACGTCTGACTGGGGGTGAGGAGGGGAGCTCTGACCCAGCCCTTCAGACCCGCTGCCTTCCTCCCGTGCAGCGACCCGTCTCCTAGCACCGCCCCAGCCCGGCCCTCGCTCTGCCCACGGGGAGATCGGAGACTCCGCTCCCGCCACTAGCGTTTCTCTTTCTGTCCATCCTCTCCAGGAACGGAGGCCAGACCACTCAAAGCTGCTCACGCGGGCACCGTCAGGTGACGCTCACCTTTACGCTAGAAAGAGAAAGGTCAGTGTGGTCACTAAAGGCACAAAAGCCATGACTCAGCCGGGCCCGCACACTCTGGGTGCCACGTTGCCCTGAACCCCTCCGCTCAGCCTCCCGGCTGGTGACCAAGGAAAAGGAGGACAATTCTTAGGGCAACTGTGGTCTCTACACCTTTCTACAAGTTGGTATGCTTCTTGGCCATTTCCCCTCAACACTCACTTCCAGCTCCTCATTCTGTCTCTGTAGATCTTCCAGAATGATCTGCAGCTCCTCTTCGTCCTCGCTCTCACTCTCGCTCTCGGAGGAGTACTCCTCGGTCTCGCTCCGGCCGTGCTGCTGGCGGCTGCGGGGTGACAGAGGAGCGAGGAGGGGGCTCAGGGCACGTGTTCACGCGGCCGGCCGGGAGTACCGCCACGCTGGCAAATCAGACACTTGAGGGTGATTAATTCCACGTGCCTAATTATCGTACAGGAAAGTCTAAGCTGAAACAATCGTGTGTATAGCTAAATAAACATTCTTTGAAACTTCAAAACCCCCGGCTTTCCTTTACCTCTGGATTTCGGCAATCTCAGCTCGGAGGCGCTCGATCTCTTCTTTCTCGGAGGCGATCTGCCGGCGCAGAAACTGCTCCATGGCCAGGAGCTCCTCCTGCTCAGTCAGGATCTCATTCTCCTAAAACAACGACCACTGGTGAGCACCTCTGAGAGCTGTCGTCGAGGAAACGTCACCTTCCCGGAGCCTCACGTCTCCCTGAATTCTTTCACCCCGTGCAGCGCTGAGCACGCGACTTACGTACTGCACGACCAGAAAGCGTCCTGCTTCCTTAGGTCAACAAAAGGCTTCTTTGAAAGGAGGCGAACAAAGTTACTCGGAAGGAATGACTAGGTTTTTCCCAACGACAAAGTGCTGGCAGGAACCCCACGTCCCCTGCAAAGGCCCCGTGAGCCTGCAGACACAGGGCAGCCAGCGTCCAGGGAAGTCTGCTTCAGCCTCCCAGTCTATGCTCAGTGCCGTCCCGTCTCTCAGGAAACTGAGTGCATTTAGGGCCACGGTGGCCTTCGACAGTGCCACAACCAGGAGACGTGTGGCTGTGTCAGCGTCACCTTCGAGGTAGATCAGCGTGAGAGGAAGCATCACAGAGACTGTCTTTCCTCACCACGAGCCACCGTGTTCCCAGCCAGGTCCCCAGAGATCATGTTTAAACAGCAAGTATCCTGCCCGAACAGAGCAGCCTTTTCTAAAACTGATTAGGTCGCCAGTCTTACGTAAAGAATGGAAAAAATCCCTATCTGCCCAAGATCTAGAGAAGCCCTCCCACCCAGAGAAAAGAACCAACACAGGTAAACTCAGGGCGTGACAGAAACGTGGTTATGCATGTGGGGAGCCAGACACAGACGTCTCTTTCCAAATGAATAGGTTCTGAGAGGACAAGTACTTATGGTTAAACTTGAAAGATGCCACGGTCACGTTCCAAAATAAACTATTCACGGCGCCAAGAGGCACTAAGAACCTCTCTTAGACACACAATATACGGTATTTCCCAAATGTTTTTAAACACACAGATGTTTTTCCTTTATTTGCGCATACCTATTAAAGCTAACATTCCAAGAAATATCAGCACTTTTCAACTCTGAAACAAACACACAACCTGGGCCTTCATTCTCTCCTCAGGGCAAAACAGTTCTGTCCCCGCTAGGCAAAACAATGCATTTTTTCAGAAGCGACAGAAAAGGACTGAAATACGTAGGGTTTTAGGTAAACCACATACATGAGTTTATGGAAGTCTACATATAATACTGTCAGAGCCTCGACTTCATTCCTTTCTGGCTAAACTCTGCGAAGTTCCAGAACAGAGTGAGGCTGACTTGAGAAACTCAAAAAGAAAGATGAGTTCATCTTCAGCTCTACACCTGGAGGTAACTCAAGGGACAATGAAGAATTAAGAAGATAATTTGCCTCCAACAATTGACTTTTGCCTGCAAAGAATAAAATCAAAATACCTAAAAGGTGTTACTAGCAACGACTACCAGTTAAAATCTGTATCATTAGATTTCAAGGATCCCAGACTTTGCAATGTCAAGAACAACAGGTTTTAAAATATTCATTAAAGTCTGATCTCATTAATATGGAACAAATACCGTTAATCTTTAAATTAGGGACAAGACCTATAGCTCAGACCTGTGTGTGGACTAAACAAGATTGAGTAAAGCTCCTAGAACAGCACCCAGTAAGCAGTAATTACTCAGCAGAAGGGAGTTTCTTCCTCTACAGCCAAACATTTTAGCATACACGACATAAAGGTAGGGCCGAAAATTAACAAGCACAGTCTCTAAATCATTTCACAATTTTTTTTAAGAGACAAGTCTGTTGCCCACGCTGGAGTGCAGTGCTGGCATCATAGCTCACCGAAACCTTGAACTCCCAGGCTGAAGTAATCCTCCTGCCTCAGCCTCCCAAAGTGCTGGGATTATAGGTGTGAGCCACAGTACCTGGACCCATTTTACAATTTTGGTTCAAAGATTCACACTTCTGTAGTTGAGCTGCTCAAATTATAATTTTTAAATGACCATTAAGAGTCTTACAAAACAGAAAACAGAGTTTTAGCTCACCTGGGCAAGGAGAATATTTATAACTTCTTCATTTTCATTCATTTCTTCTTTGGAAACATCCTCTTTTGAAAGACTGGCTATCTCTTGTGCAAACTTGGTTTCACACTCCTGTCAAGTAAGACAAAAGAAAAAGAACTAGTCAGTCCTTAAATAGATACATCATTTTTGCAAATATTTTTTCACAGCTTCTGGCTAGAACATTTATTTCCTTGACAATGTCTTTTGAAGACCATGTTTTAAAATTTTGATGAAATTTAATTTATCAAATTTTTCTTTTATAGTTTGTAGGTTTTATATCCTATTTAGGAAATCACTGCCTAAGCCAAAGTCAATAAGAGATTCTCCTGTGTTTTCTTCTGGAAGCTTTTTTAGTTTATGATTCAAGTTAATTTTTGTATATGTTGTATGGAAAGAATCAGAGTTCTTTTTTTTTTTGCACGTAGACATGCAATTAGCCGGCACTATTTGTTGAAAAGAATATCTCTTCCCCTCTTGAGTTATCCTAGCATCGCTGTTGAAAACCAATTACCCATATATGCATAGGTCTACTCTGAACTTCTATTCTGTCTATCCTTCTCTAATACCCACTGTCTTGATTACTACAGCTTTTATAGTAAGTCTCAGAATCGAAGAGTATGAGTCCTCCAACTATGTTCTTTTTCAAAATTGTTTAGGCTATTCTAGGTCATTTGTATTTCCACATAAATTTTAGAAGAGCTTATTAATTAAAAAAAAAGATCACCTGTTTGGATTTTGACTGGGTCTAAAGATTTGGGAAAATCTAACATCTTACTTAACAATACTGAGTCTTCTGCTCCACATGCATGATGTATCTCTCCATTTATCTAGGTCTCTCTTTTTTTTAGTCTATTGTATTTCTATACATACTAGCAATTGCTGATATACAGAAACACAATAGACTTTTGTGTATCTGATCTTGTATCCTACAACCTTGCTAAACTCACTAATTAGTTCTTTTTTTGTAGATTCCTTAGGGTTTTATATGTAGATGATCATGTTATCCAAGAATAAACACTTATTTGTCTCCAATTTTTATGCCTTTTTTTCTTGCTTTAATGCACTGGCTAGCACCTCCAGTACAATGCTGAAGACAGTGGTACCAGCAGAAATCCTTGCCTTATACACCAATCTTAGGGCAAAGCATTTAGTCTTTCACCATAAAATATGATGCTAATTGAAGATTTTTTGTAGATGCCCTTTATCAGGCTGAAAAAGTTGTTTGCTGAGAGGTTGTTTTTTTTTTTATCATAAATAAGTATTAAATTCTGCCAAATGCTTTTTCTGCATCTACTGATATAATGTGGTTTCTCTTATTTTTAGTCTGTTAATATGATAAATTTTAATACTTCTGTCTTTAAAAGTCATTTATTCCTCAAAGTTGAAATCAACTTGGAAGAATCTTTTGAGCATTTCGTGACTTACTAAGCAGGCACGAAAACAGAGCATCAAGAAATTATTCAAGCGAAAGGTAAAACCATCCCTTTTGATATTGGTTCTGGTTGTTATATCACGATTCCTTTATCCAAGAGAGATGCAGAAGTAAGAGAAATGAAAGCCAAACCTCCCCCAGCCCGGTCCCAGGTCAGGGACTCTTCATCTAAAGGCTGACTGGCAACGCCATGTGATCAGCAATTACAGTCCGCCCGGGAGCCTGGGTGGTCAGTCACTAAAGCCTGACTGCCAGGCTGATACATGAGGGAAAAATTTAAAAACAACAACAACAAAACAGGCACAGGAGCAAGAGATAATCTAGCAAGCAGGAGAAAAGAAGGAAGAAAAATCCACAGAGAGCTTCCGCTAGACTGCTCATCCTGGCGTGCACGTGTGCCCCTTCTGACAGAGCTGCCCTCCACACAGACACAGATCTCCAACCTCAAAGAAACAGAAGTACTCGCGTTGTCTTTCAACACAACCACAACAGCAACCCACTGTCAGCCTCTGCTATTCTGGTGAGTGCTGACTAACGTTCCCTGCATGTGCTGTTTGGATCCTGCAGCTGAAGATGCACGTGGACTGGTCCAGAGATTTGGCCTTCGTGTGGCTGGCAAACTAAGTCCCAGAACAAAGCAACACGCAGTAACTAGAGGGAAACCAAAAGTCTGACTCGTGGGCCCCAGACGCATCAGGGGTCGCACGCCACTCTCCGTGTTACTAAGTAAACAGAGTCTCGCCCGGTCTCCAGGCCCTTCCAGGCCACCTTCGTCACTGTCCCGCCAAAGAGCTGACTCTAAACGCCTCAAACTCCCCAGCAGTCTCCGAAGATATCTCCCCATCCAGCCTGCTTCTCATCCTTAGAAATCTGTTTACAGGCATAATCAAGCAGAAATGACAAAGCATCTTTCAGTGAAATCATTTTAAAATTAAAAAAAAAAGTTTCTAAATTAAATGAAACATTTGAAGTATCAATAATCCAGAACTAGAAACATCTGAGTGAATAAATTTCCCATAAGGGAACTTCAAGTGACAAGTATACATGATATTTTAAAAAGTAGTAACTTAAAATAGTATATGAAAGACTCTAGCACATTCTTTTATATTTTATTATAAACATAATGTACCAAAATAACAAATTTAACTCACCTGTCTTTTTGCTTCTCTTAGTTTTCTTTTGAGGGCTGTCAAAATTCTTTGTACTTCCCATAGTCTTTCTTCTTTAGATAAATCCTTTATCCCACCCTGCAGATCTCGATGTAAACAATTCAAAAGAAACTCCTAGAAAGCAATGCCAGTACTAAGTAGCATTCTATGTCTTCCTATCTTAAACTAACAACATGTGCAATTTCTAAAGATGCATGATCAACTACTTTTCAATTATCATTTCATTAAATGAGTGAAATAATGGCACTGATTATTTCTTCAAGGATATGACTGAAAAAGCACCCTTGTTATTTGTTGCATCCGGGAATTAGGTGCCCATTCACTAATCTATATTAGTTCATTGGTAGTTAATTCAATCCCCCTCCATCATCAACTAAGAAGAAATGGGAGCTCAGAGCAGATGAAAGGGAAGGAAAGCAAGCACGGATTTGATAATGTGCCTGCAAATAAATAATCTAACATAATTAAACTTCTTATTTAGTCTTGAATTTTTTTATTCAGTTTGACCCTTCCCCCAGCACATGGTATTGTTTCTTACATCAAAGTAGCATGCTGAAAAAGCCCAGGATTTGGGGTCAAAACTTGGTTCTGCAGCTCAGTAATCATGTGACACAGAGTAAATTACTTAACTTCCCTGGATTTCAATATTCGTATCTGTAAACTGATGACAGCAACCTTGTCCAGACACGCAAACAGTTTCGGACTGTCTACACTGTGCCTGGGCACGCTTCCTGCCTTATCCCATTTGTGGCAGTCGTCACATCAACCCTATGGGAGGGGCCATTTTAAAGTGAGAACACCAAGGCTTAAAGGAGGTTAAGCAACTGCCTAAAACTAGTTATTAATTAGGAGGAAAGCAAGAATTTAAAGCCAGGTCTTTTGATTTAAAAACTATGCTCTTTACACCATGATATTCTGTCTTCTTTGGCATGAAATCGTACCAAATAGCAATTTCCAACTTCAGTGTGCCATGAGGAACGTGCCTAACGCAGCTGCAGCCACCAGGGAGTCTCAGTAAGCAAGACTGACCACTGTCTGTCTCCAGGATGGCCATGCAGGGGCGGCAGCAGGCTCGGGTGTGGGGCTGAGGGCACACACCTGTCTCCGGATCTCCTCCTTGATGCCGGCCTGGGTCTCGGGCAGTGTGGGCATCGTGGCCATGTTAGACCATCGCAGAGGTTTTGTCACTTGCTTTAGAACCACATTTCCAAAGAGTTCTTGCACATGTGTGAAAAACACATATAGGACTCGATTGCTGATCTAAGAAAAAAATTAAAAGATTTATAAGAAAACTATTAAAATTTTCATTTTACTTCATTTATTTGTGTCTATCACATAGTGCATCCTTTAATCCTGGACACATGAATGAAAATTCTACCCAGTAGTGACAACGCAGGCTTTGCTAATTAATGGCTAATTTAAGAATATGGTAGAATGTGAGTTAAATCATGTGCTCAAGCACCATAAGGAATTAAAAGGGGAAAAAAACCAAGAAAAGGATGCAGATGCTGACGACCATCAATTTGTTCTTTTCTATCACTGCAATGTTAACTGATTAAAACATCTTATGTTTTTTATTATGAGACCTTTTAACAGGACAGTGAGGGAAACGAGAGCACGTGCAATTGCAAAGCTGGGCTGAGGCCGAGGTCCTCGCCGCAGAAACGCGCGCCTCCTGGGCGCACTCGGGCAGCCAGGGGTCAAAGGTGCTCAGGCGCCAGAAGACCCGGACATGAGGTTGGCTGAAATAAAAGAAGTTATTTCCTACCTAAAACTTACTCTTACAACACACTCGAATCTTCTGTGATACTATCATCCCTATTATAATAATATTCGGTGTCGATGTTATTAATACTTACCAGATTCAGAAATCCCAGCTAATATGAATGATCAAACTGAAGTCTGAGAAACATTTTGCTTCCAAAATATAATCAATGAGCAATAAAAGAATCTTTGGTAAATGAAACACTCTAGGAACAGTGATAGTGATTTATGGTGGCCTACAATATTGGCCAAAAAGAGGGCTTAAAATTTTTTAAAAAATCATCTTTTTGGGGGGAGGCCTGACTAAATCATCAATATCTCTAATTAAAGAAAAATATATGCTCTATGACAGCACCAACTGAGCAGCAGTCAAGAAAAACCAAGTATTTATGTTGTAAAAAGACACCAATTAACACACTATTTAATTCCCTGGAGCACATTCTCAGGCTGAGAGCCTACAACAGCCTCTCCCTGATCTGAGTGAAACTCTCAGGGTAAACCCCTGACAAAACAAATGCTAGGCCCCTTTGTGTGAGTTTGATGTGTGTGTGTAATTAAGCAATAATGCTATCTGATGAAACAACTACCGTCTTTTAAAACCCTACAGATGAACTGTGTAATTGCTTCTCCCTCTGCTAATGACAGATCGCTGTCATCATCAGCAACTTGTTTACAACCCACAGCAAAGACTGTACGATATTCAAATTACACAGCTACAGGCTAAAGGACAACTCTGCTCTGTTATGTGACATGTCAACACTGTCCACGATGTAAAAGAAAGACGCCTACATTCAAACTAATCCATTATCTACCTTCTCCAGTCAATTGCTTCACATGCGACTAACAGAAAGTGTCCTCCACCTCTCAGTGTCAGAACAGAGGGGACCATGTGGGGAAGACCATGTACCTGGACGGTTGGACTGAGCACTATAGAAATGTTCTGAATGTTCATTTTTGTTTCCAGTTCCTTGGCGATGACATGGTCCATGTGCACAATGAGCCAGGAGATCAGAAGGTAGTTACATTCCGGCAGTTCTTTGAGTAAGCGCTGGAACTCCTGTACTTTCTCACTCTCTGAGGTCCTTCCACAAGCCTCTTCGAATCGGGGCATAAGCTCTTTGGTAAGCAGATTCTCTGGAAGGTCTCGCAAATACTGCTTCAGCAAACTGGCTACCGTGTTCGGCTCATATTCTTCCAAGTTTGTAGACTCCTCTCGGTCATAGGCTGCTTTTAGCTCATCCACTTTTGATTTAATTCCTTCAAAAGTTCAAATTCAGAAGAGAGAGAATACTAAGAAAAAAACCTCAAACACACAGCTTTCACCACCACTATACCCACCCTTGCTGGGGAGATTCAAGAACAGCCACCTGACCAATAAATAATTCATAACAAGAGGTTTATTATCTGAACAAGGGTCATATAATTTCTCTGTAAACACCATCGCTTAACAAAAAGCTAAATGATAATTGAAAAGCTCAGTATTTTCAGAACAATCATAAATATTTTAAGCAAATACGCCAACTGATTCAGGAAAAAAATTTTTTTAAATTTAAAGATAGCTAGGTAAAAATTCAGGCAAAAATTAAACTACAATCCAAGCATAAATCTTGTCCCACACAGGCAGCCAACTGCCTTTTCAAACTAGTCACGAGACTGACAACATAAAACGCAACTTGGCATATACATAAGTTTATTCCCAAAAGTTGTGGGTAAATTACTTTTTTATAAGTAAAAATTGTATTGTAATTGCAAAAGGGAAGTTAGCTATCTAAACAAACTCTTTGAAAACTATTCTCCATTATATAGTCCCCAACTAAATTCTATTTTAAAGTTTGAATTCTTTAAGTGCTTCCTTAATCTAAATAGAACTGGAACAAAAGTAAATAAAGTTTGGGTTTCTAAAATCAAATTTTTTTGCTTTTCTTATTGGAAAGACACTCTAACACACAAAACAAATATTATGCAAACATTATATAAGTGTCTTTGTTTTTTTTTTTGAGACCAAGTCTTGCTGTGTTGCCTGGGCTAGAGTGCCGTGGCATCAGTCTAGCTCACAACAACCTAAAACTCCTGGGCTCGAGTGATCCTCCTGCCTCAGCCTCCTGAGTAGCTGGGACTACAGGCATGCGCCACCATGACTGGCTAATTTTTTCTGTATATTTTTAGTTGTCCAGCTAATTTCTTTCTATTTTTAGTAGAGACAGGGTCTCGGCTCTTGCTCAGGCTGGTCTTGAACTCCTAACCTTGAGCGATCCTCCCGCCTCAGCCTCCCAGAGTGCTAGGATTACAGGCATGAGCCACCGCGCCAGCATAAGTGTAAGTCTTTAGTGCAATCTGCATTGCATTAAGTGGCATAATTCAGTAACAGTGATTGGTCAGAAAACACAAAGTAGCTTTTTTCTTTGCTTTTAATACTTAACACTTTAGGCCAATTGTTTAGGCCACAAATTAAGGCTGACAGTTTCTAATGGTAAATGCCATCTAACCTGTATAGCATCTTAGAATCACCACAGTGCTTACAGCTGGGCTTTGTTTGGCATGTCTTGTCTTATGTGAAAACCTTGAATGGCATTACAATAAATCTGTAACTTACCCAACACTGACAAAATAAAATCAATAGCACCAAATACAAAAATAATAATATGAATTTACTTTTGGATAATATTTAAGACAGAAAAGTCAGAAAATAATTCCCATTGTCTTACTTTTATGACACTATGAATAAAACATGAGCAATAACTTTAACTGAAATTCTTGGCAAAGATCTCCTCTCTTCCTCATTATGCATGTAATTTTCCCCCCCAGCGAACTGCACATGTGGACAATTAGAATATATGTGTTTGGTTTGCTTTGACTCTGAAATTATTAAAATGTCTTCCTTTTAAAAACTGGATATTCCAGCTGATTCTCCTCTGCAAGGGGCCGGTTCTTTTCTGTAGGGACCACCAGCCTCTACTCTGCCTGTGGAGTAGACTTTCTAGAGTTTCTGGAGGAGGCTGGTTCTTTTCTGCAGCGAGAACTTGTCTCTGCTCTATCTGTGGGGTAGACTTTCTAACTTTCTATAGTTGCTGAATAAATCTCGCTTTCACTTTAAAAACAAACAAACAAAACTGGACACTCCAAATAAAGCATTCCAGGGAAAGAAAGAGTATACAGGTACATTTTAATGCAAAAGATATAAAACACAGGTAATTAAAATCTCTAAAACTGCTTAAATTGTCTTTCATATTAGTTTTAAAATTGGAACTGACATAAATAAATGAGACCCAAAATCTACATCAAAAAAAAGAATATTACCATTCAAAAAGGAAAGTCTTATCAGAAATGAATGTGGAATTACACCAAATTATACTATAATTAGCATCCGGGGCTACACTCTGCTTTCAGAAGTAATATAAATTTACTGACAATTATGAAGATAAATACCCAAAGACAAACTCATAAAAGAAGGCACTAGTAGCTTCTATTTAATAGATGTACAAATGTTGGAAAACTGCAAAGCAGCAAGTAAAATTTGTTATGGGGAATGCCCAAAGTTAAAAAAAAAAAAAAAAAGTAAAGTCTTGGCCATAACTGTAGTACAAGATATGCTGACTATAACACACTACCACAGGTTAAAGAATATTATATAAAATCCATCAAAGCAAGAGGTCAGGCTCTAGGAGTCAACGCTGGGGAACAGCTCAGTTTGAGTGCTTTTACACACAAGTAGAGGAGAGTTCCAACAACTTTGAATTTCCAATAGAATTCAAACAGCAAAAATAGGCCAGAGACAAAAGAATCCTTCAAACAAAGCTGTAGAAACTTTTCAGAGAAACTTTAACAAAATATTTCTTCATGCCTATCAAGATCATGAGAGAAGTAGTGTATGTTATTAATGTTTAAACTTTTAAAAATCAATTTGCATAAATTATGAACCCAATATGAAACACATTCTTGCCAAGTACGAAATTTAAATTTGTATATATATGGGATGAAGACGAATGGAAAATCAATTTCACTAACATATGTAATACCTGCAAGTGGCTGACAGAGCATTCACGTCTGGGGCCTAAACATCTGGAAAAGAACACGTCACCACTTTTCAGCCCTTTGGCTGAGATCAAGTGTAGTATCTGTTCTTATCAGTTTAATATCTGATAAGTCCTCTATCCAAGAACAATATATCAAGTGGAGTTTGGAGTTTTGGAGCAGCTCGCTCAGTCCACTCCACGCATCAACCTGGTATTGCAGTACCTCCAGGAACTGCACCTCCAAAGAAAAAAAAAACACACCACTTCGTGCCTCTTAGCTGAGCTCAGGAAATGCACTATATGACCATGTCAACAAATGTGTCTCAATGTGCCTTTTGCCCAAGAAGCTTCCTTCACGCAGACATCCTTCCTTCTCTCGCTGATGGCCCTCGCACCACAAAGCCTCTGCTGAGACAGGGAAGAAAAGAAGAAAAAAGCAGGGTCCAAGCACAGCTGTTAAGCAATGCCACCCACACGCTTCACTTGTCCTAGTCCTGGCTGCAAGCTATGAACGACTCAGGTGGGAATCCTCCTAATGGAGGGAAATATCATAAAAAACCAAACTGCCCAAACACCAAAAAGGAGATGGGGTGAGGATTTTTGTACAACTGGGAGGATCAAGGAAATGAATAAGGCTTAGGACCCAAGCCAAATTTTCTGCTCAAGTTAATACTTTTCCTTCCTTCGAAATATGAAAGTGAAGTGAAGTTTTAAGAGCCACCAAGTGCACGTCCCCGGTACCTGAAACTCTATAGATGCCTTCACACTTCATGCCATGCTTCTCTACGTAATCCACACATTCACGGAACACCGCCGGCAGCCGGATGCCGTCATACATCATGGTCCTCTCTGCCGCATCAGCCAAAGGAATTCCAAAAATGGGTCTGAGATTCGGAACATCGATCTGAGGCACCTCTGGTTCCTGAATTGGCTTCTTCTTTTTTTTCTTTTCCTTCCACTGTTTAACAACATCTGCTGCTGTCAAGTCTTTTGACTTCTTCTCTTTATGTTTTTCTTCTTTGTGCTTTTCTTCTTTATGCTTTTCTTCTTTGGGTTTTTCTTTTATTTTAAAATCCTTCTCCTTCTTTTTAGAAAAGCTGGGCTTCTTGAAAACATGGATTCCCTTGGACCTCTTCATTTTAGAAGGACTTTCAGCTTCATCTCCAGAGCTATCTTCATGAAAGGTAGCATAGCCTTCCGCTGCCAAAGAAATGTAGACAGTGTAAGTTACATGTTTGTTTAATGTCAAACTGTCCTATGCTTTCCAAAGACAGAATCAAAAACAGTGCCCTGTGGCACTAGCTATCTGGCTTCCCACTTCAGGCCAATCCCTCCTGGTGCTTCCAGCAGAGAAATGGGTTTCTTTCCCACCAAAAAGAGATGTTGCAGTGACGTCTCCTGACCACAAGAGGGCGACGAGCAGCTGACAGTTACCATTCTTACACCACTAGTGGGGGGAACTGGTTTTACGTTATGTTACATGTAAGCGGAATTCTGGCAAACCAAATATTACAAATACACATAAAAGGTTCTACATACAGAACCAATGGAATGATTCCTTCTACAAAATAGAGTGAATGTCATTTCATCACGTGAATCATGTCCTTTAACATACTACAGGCTGAGTATATCCCTTATCTGAAATGCTTAAAACCCTGAAGTGTTTTGGATTTTGGATTTTCCAGGATTTTGGAATATTTGCATTACATCAGTTCTGCATCCCTAATCCAAAAATCTGAAACATGAACTGCCTCAATGAGTATTTCCTTTGAGTGTTGTGTCAGCACTCAAAAAGTTTCAGATTTTTTCAGGTTTTGGAGCATTTCGGATTAGAGATCCTCGATCTGTAACTACTTTGCCTACCTTTATCCTATTTGGTGCCTGCCACTTGAGGCAATCTGAAAGCATAACACAAACCACACTACTGTTTCACATGCTTCAGTTATTACTCTGTCACACTTCACTCTCCCGTCACAAGCTGTTAAGTTCTTCCTGGAGACCACAAAAGGGATTGCAGCCTTACTTGAGTAAGGCCTGAACCCAGAAATTCCCTCGTCTTTGGCTGGTGGCCAAATCTGGTGGTCCACTTCCCTGCATCAGCAGCTCTGGTCTTTACACCCTGACAAAAGTGTCCAATTGCTTTAACACTGTGTCAGAGCTGTCATGGTTTGGTTTTGCTGTTTTTTAATATCTATGACTCTTCTATTCTTTTCCTTAGCTAGCTAGCTATCCTCCAAACTGTTTTTTTTTAACTCCAAGATCAGTCCAAACCTTACCAGCTATTTTATAACAAAGATTAAAGGTATTCCATATGTTACGCTCTAACTAAAATGCCACAAACGCCATACCAGCTGGAATGGCAAAAATCTTAAGGCAGGCCGAGCGGGGTGGCTCACATCTGTAATCCTAGCACTTTGAGAAGCTGAAGCAGGAGGATCACGTGAGCTCAGGAGTTCGAGACCAGCCTAGGCAACACAGCAAGACTCCAAGTCTATAAAAAATAAAAAAATTAGCTAGGCACGGTGGTACATCTCTATAGTCCCAGCTATTCAGGAGGCTGAGCCAAGAGAATCGCTTAAGCCAGGATTGGAGATTACAGTGAGCTATGATCACGCCACTGCACTCTAGCCTCACTACAGAGTGAGATCCTGTCTTCAAAAAAACCAAAAAACAAAAAAACACTTAAGGGCAAAATACCATGACATAAAGCAACTAGAATTCTCATTCATTGACAGTGAGAATGCAAACTGGTACCACCATTCTGGAAAACTGTTTCACAGGATTTACTATAGCTGAAATACACATGCCCCGTGAGCAAGTAGTTCCACCCCTAGACATACATATAACAGAAATATATAAACGTGTAAACCAAAAGTCATGTGGCAATGTTCACAGAAGCACTATTCATAATGGTCAAAAACTGGAAAAACAGCCAAAATAAGCAACAACAGTAGAATGGATAAACTCTAGTATATTAATGCAATGAAATAATATCCAGCAAAAAATGAAAAATTACTGTTATATGAAATAACATGAATAAATGTAATAAACATGTTAAATTAAAGCCACCTCATTAAGTATGAAATGTCCGATTTCCTTAAGTACTAAGTTTGATAGTTGCTGTCTCTGACATTTCACTTTGACGCTTCTTGTTTTATTTTTATTGTGAAGGTACACCCTCTGTCTTTCAAATGCACATTTTGGCTCATGATTATCTTTCAAATTTTTTTTTTAGAGCAATTTTTGTGAAATCATGGATAAGTCAAAAATTCATGTTATTTTCAAATACGTATTCCCCTGTGGAACCAATGAAGCGCAGACAGCTTGAAATATCAATGCAGCGTTTGGGAAGGATGTGGCTAATGAACACACAGTACCTCGATGGTTTGAGAAGTTCCATTCTGGTGATTTTAATCGTGAAAATGAGCCACATGGGCGACCTGAGACCAAGGTGAATAACGATGAGCAGACAGCTGCAGTGGAGGCAAATCCATCTCATCCTACGCCTGAATAGCAGCAAGGTTTGATGCTACTATTCCAAGTATATCGGACCATTTGAAACAAATCGGCAAGGTGAAGCAGCTGCACGGATGCATTCCACGTGAATTAAATGAGTGCCATAAGAGAAATCATCCGGAAGCTTGCCTTTCCTTGCTCTCATGACATGAAGGTGAATCATTTCGACACCATATTGTTAAGTATGATGAAAAATGGATTCTTTGAGACAATGACAAGCACTGGGCACAATGGTTGGATAAAGATAAAGTGGCAGAACAGTACAAAACCTAATATTCGTCAAAAAAATCTAACAGTGTCTGGTGGTCCAGTGCTGGTACTATCCACTGCAGCTTCATGAAACCTGGTCAGATGATTACGGCGGATGTCTGCTGCAACCAGCTGGACAAGATGATGAGGAAGCTTGCGATTAAGCAGCAGAAACTGGTCAACAGAGACAGGCCAATCCTCTTGCAAGACAACCCTCGACCACATATCACACAAACAACAGTGCTCAAACTACAGAGGCTGGACTTGGAAACTCATCGTCATCCACTGTATTCATCAGACCTTGCACAAGCTGACTACCACTTCTTCCAGGCTTTGGACCATCTCTTGCAGGAGAAAATATTCAATTCTCAACAAGCTGTGGTAAACGCCTTTTGCAATTTGATTGCCACTCACTCTCCAGGCTTCTTCAGTGCTGGCATAAACAAGCTACTGTTAAGATGGCAAAACAGTGTGGATAGTTTAGGCTGATACTTTAACTGTACTGCTTCTTGTTTAAGAAAGAATAAACTACTTTTGATTCAAAATCGGACATTTCATATTTAATGATCTAATATGTTAAGTTCAGCCTAAAAGTTTCTCTGTACATAGTGAACTGTAAGCTAACGAGATGTGTAAACAGACTGTAACCTACTCTTGCATCGCAGAGTTTTGCCCAATCACAGGAGGTCAACTGTTCAAACTGTGTTCAAATAAGGGAAACACTGAGCTATAACTAATCTAGCTGTTTCTGTACCTCAGTGTCCTTCCTTCCGTCCATAAATATTATCTGACCATGTGGCAATCCCAGAGCCATTCTGAGCCTAATCAGGTTTTGGGGGCTGCCCAATTTAGTAATCATTCTTTGCTCAATTAAACTCTGCTAAATTTAATTTGTCTGAAGTTTTTCTTTTAACATATAATATTGGGCAAAAGAAACTAGACACTTCCATTTACATAAGTTCAAAATCAGGCAGTATCAACCTACAATGAAAGAAGTTACTTTTGGGAGGGGTGGGGCATTCCTTTTGGAGAGGCAGTAGAAGGGAATTTCCAAGGTGTCGAAAACACTCTGTTTCCAGATCCTTGTAGAGGTTATGCAGGCATATCCGTTCATCAAGTTGTGGACAATTTGTGTACTCTACCTATATGTTATCTACCTCTGTCTATATGCTTCAAAAACAAATTAACTTAAAAATACCAGAAAGACCAAAATAAAGGAATACTTCAAATAAAAACTTACCTTATTTGCTTTTATCATACTAAATAGCTATTTTTAAATGATTCATCCTATCTACTGAATAGGACCTATAAATGGAACGCATGATGACATTTACTTAAGAAAAATGAATACCTATTTTATTAAATGTTCCAATAAAGTGTACCCCAATCTACCCAAGAAAGATTCTATAAGGGCAAAATTTCAATATCTACTTTTTATACATTATTTTAAATGACCACTTTAAGAAACAGCCATTGCAAATCTTTACCATTTCTGGAAACTCAGTGTTTTTGTGAGATTAAGACCCTAAGATACAACTCTAGTGTACAAAAATTGAGACCCTGAAAAATAAAGAACAGAAAATCAAACCAGTCTCTTACTTGTGCTTCCAGAAGACAGCAAATACATGGATCAGGATGGAGGTTTATCTAAAATACATCTAAAGCATAGGGAAAAAATGGCACTTACTCCTTTTTTCCTTTTTCTTAAATTTTCCTTTTTTCTTCCCATGGTCTTTTTCATCATCGGACACTGTGTCAGGGGGCTCGTGGAGGATGTCATGGGGAGGTGAGGGCTCGCCAGTGCGGTACAACCCAGGAAACTTAGTAGGGCTGATCTCTTCAGAGCTGGGGGTCCGGGTGAGCCCACTGCCATGCTCCACCCTCCGGTGTTCACTGGGGCTGCTGGTGGGGGGCAGGAAGCACTCAGTCATGCTGACGCCCTGATGAGAAAGGGACGAGGTCTTCTCTGTTACCTATCCATTGTACCTGCGTACAGAGAAAAAACATCAGCAGTCACTAACACCAACCAAAAATCAAAACACCACAAATACACAGCGCAGCAATTCATCTTGTATTTACAAATAAAAAATATTTTCCTCCACAACCCCCCTTTAAAAATACTCTTTCATTTTATTATATTGTCTGGAGTTACATTCTATGCATCACAAATTTCAGTTCTCAGAGTTAGAAGCACTAGCATCTTCAAGTATTAGAAAATGAAAATCAGAGTTCTCAAAGTAGAACAGGAGTTCCTTTTAAAAAGAACTCACCTTGTAAAAGGTTTCATTTTGACTGCTACCTAACATAAAATCTCACGATTTTTTTGTTGTTGTTGTCGTTTGTTTTATGAGACAGAGTCTCTCTCTGTCATCAGGGCTAGAGTACAGTGGCATCATCATAGCTCACTGCAACCTCACACTCCTGGGCTCAAGTGAGCCTCCTGCTTCAGCCTCCCAAAGTGCTAGGATTACAGACATGAACCACAGCGCCTGGCCTTGGCCATCATTTTTAAAAGTCCATTTTATTTTTCCATTAATTGAAGGTATCCTAAGTTTTGTCAATCGCAAGATTTGAGAGTTTAGAGGGAGCTAGAGTTCAACAAGATAAAGGTTATATTATACATTAAAGATGGGGTAACTAAAGCTCCAAACTCCACAAAAGCCAAAACACTTGTGAGGAAGAAGCACTACTTTATACTCCAGAAATAAAAGTGCTTACAGATGTATCACTCACACCATTTTATTTTGCTCTTTCTTGCCTTTGCTCATTCTGTCTATAATCCACTCCCTGGAATCCAGCCCTCCTCTAGGGATTTTTGCATGGCTAATTCACGCTCATCCTTTACCACTAAGCCTGCAAATGGCATGAGGAATCTTTTGGGGGTGATGGAAACATTTCAGATTTGGATTGTGGTGATGGTTGCACAAACCTGTAAGTTTACTAAAAATTATCAAATTATATACTTCAAGTGGGTGGATCTTATGGTATGTAAATTTCAACTCAATAAAGCTGGTTTTTTTTTTTTTTTTTTTTTTTTTTGAGACAGAGTCTCACTTTGTTGCCCGGGCTAGAGTGAGTGCCGTGGCGTCAGCCTAGCTCACAGCAACCTCAGACTCCTGGGCTCAAGCGATCCTCCTGCCTCAGCCTCCCGAGTAGCTG